>JACGDI010003156.1:523331-553035 GCA_014898725.1 Jacaranda copaia
ATGTGCCTACTCATCCAAATCCCCAATTTCAACACCTTCTAGCATGCCATGCCAAAATTTTCGGTCAATTTTTCAAATTCTGGTAACTTTCACATGAAGTGTGTAATTTTTTTTTAACTTATAGGGCTAAATTTGAAATTGTATAACATATAAAAAAAAATTGAAAGTTGGGAAATCTTATATGATGGAAAAAAAAAATATTTTTCCCAAAAATATTTTAAGTTGAAAATTCTGTGTGAATTTCTTTTATAATCCCATTGTGATTAATATTTAAAAGTGATAAATATCATACATTGTGACTTTTACATAGAACTTTATATTTAAGAAAGAAAGAAAAAGAAAAAATCAGGGGGTGATTCAATGTCTTGTAATCCAATATTTGTATCCAATTATGAATAGCATGAATCTAAAACTGAAATTGTGGGGACATAAAATTATAAAATACGAAAGTTCAAATACAAATTTTATAATTTACATGAATTTGAAACACGTCATCATCAGAGTTGAACACGAAGCTCTTTTATATAATAAAATTCATCAATAATCAAATTAATTTTAATATTTTTAACAATATTTTTCTCAATATAAATAACTAAACAATAAGTTAAGAGATCATCTTCCATCTTTTTTTAAGCCTATTTTTGGCAAATATGTTTTCAAATAAATAAATTAAAAATGTCCTACTAGACCTAAACTAGTTGTAAATTATTTTATTGTAAATATGAGTCTGAAAGTTTGTTTTAAATTTTGCAAAACTAAAACAAGTAAAAAATAAATAAAAATTAATACTAAGATTTGTCTGTCATGGTCCACGAAGTTATTAGACAAAGTACAATGAAATCTTTGTGATAATACAGTTTTATTGAAATAAATCAAAGCATAAATAAATCAATATTCATTGAAATATATTTTAGTGTGGGAGGAAAAGGCAGCTAATTTTTTATGACAATCAGTCTTTTGTTATATTCAATCTAAAATACTTGGGTCATCATATGACTTTACCGTATTCTTGCTTGAGAATATATGACCATAAAAAAGTAATATGTCTTACATCATTGCCTGCATTATTGAAGGTTAAAAATAGTAAATATGCAAATATAGAATTAATTAGCTCATATTGGATTTCGTTTTCCATTACTTAGACAATGTGGTACAAAGTAACAAAGCCTGATTTGACTTCCGTGGAGAAGTATTGGCCAACAAATTATTGAAGTTTTTCATTTTTTTTTTATAACATTCATATTATCAAGTTAAAAAATCATTTTTTGTTGATATATTTGGTGTTTCTTAGGATTTTGGTGCTAGGATTCCTTGACTGACATACGGGAACCACTGATAATAAGGATTGCAATGAATTGAATACAATGTGTAATGAATCTCACGATATGAAAGTGATACTTTTATCGATGAGTTTGAGTTGCGCCGGAGTAAGAAAAAATAAATTTATACTTGGATTGCATTTTTGTGTTTGATAAAAGTTACTTTGATTATTTATATATATTCCTTTTTTATTTAAATTGAAAGTTATTTTTGAATTTTTATTAAATAAATCTTTAACTTGTTTTAGCAATTAATATAGACAATTTGATCTGAAGGATAAAATGGAGAATTTGACGCATGAAAATAGATTAGATACCAATTTTGTTAATATCTCAAATTTAACCTTTGAATTCTCCTTCAAAAATATTCTAATAATAAGGTTAAAATGGTACTTTTTATATATGAAATCCACTAACCCACTAAGCATTTACTTACAAAAATCGTATTATCCCAACACTTACAAGAATTGTATCTCCCAACTCCCTACGATTCCATCTTCCATTCAAATATTAGAAGAATAATATCATTCGAACATTCAAAAAATATTTATGCATGCAAATTTGCATCTGATATAGGATAGCCCAACAGGTCCAATCCAATAAGTTATTAACTCTAGAGAAGGCTTCTAGGCCCATTTATCATCTGATGCCCAATTATGCTTTCAAACCCAGTTGGGCTAACTCACTCGACCACAATCGCCAAGTCGAGTGGATAGTTGTCGACCCTACTCGATGGGAGGCTTCAAGTTGCCTGGCGCTTCAACTATCTCTCTGGTTGACCATTTTATATGGTCGATCACAGTTAACTAGAGTACTCACTCCGGTGCCGAATCGTATCCCTACCATATTCAATGCTCTGATAGTCAGCGTGTCTCCATATTAATGGCGCATGCTACCCCAATACCGCCTCTGCCACCAACTTTGTTAGGAGACGCGTCTCTCGAGTGCTATTCATCCAAGAAAGCAGTAGATGACACCACCTAGAATAATACAGGATTGAGAAATAACCTACAACTCCTATGCAAGGACAAGAGCCCCTTACATTTGATATGGGCATCTTAGATATATTACCCACATGTAGAAGGCTATAAATACTCCATTGCCAGCCACCCCCAGGTATGCCATTTTTATTATATGTTCTTACTATACTGTTCGATTACCTCTCTCGACCAGTATTAACTGGAGCGTTGGAGTACCTTAGCTGAGGGCACCTCGGCTAGTTTGACATTTGGTATTGGTTCTAGATCTCAACCCAAGAAGATATTACTGTTGGATCATTTGACCTCCTTGGTCGAAGTAGCCCAAACACAATCCAATTCACTAAAACAGCTTTCAACTTCATCATTTTGGCACATTATGTGGGAAACCTTGAGACTGCAACTGGAAAAAATGGTAAATGCCAAGCGAGCCATATCTGAGATGGAGAAAAATAGGAGGTCAACGTCTCCTCTTTCCTTTTAGCCTCAACAAAGATCACATGCCCTCGACCCCAGCGCCCCACAAGAGTAAGTTGCAACCCTGACCATGCTTCAGCTAATGTAACTTATAAGTGAACAAATTTCTATCCAAATCTCTGCTCAATTTTCTACAGCCCTTAATAGATACAAAATCGTGCCCGCCCTAGCTGGTAGTGCAACTCCCCAATTACCAGCACCAAAAGAGAGATACCATTGAGTAGATAAGAAGCCAACCCCAGGTGCTTCCATGAAGAGAGAGGGTAACTAAAGCTAAGGGAGGAGGTTGTTGACTTTATAGACCATTATGTTCGACCTAATCAAGCCTCACAGCATAATAATGGTTGAACGTTCAAGATTGGACTAGCACGAGAAAATGGACGAATCAACAGATTATGCGGCCCAGCTTATTTGAGCCATACAGTGTGATAGGGCCGAGCACGTGAATCCTCAGCTCAATTGCAACATGACCTAAGCTGATTGGGAGAAGTGGAAAGAAGTTTCCCACCAAGTGCAGTAGCAAAATAGATGCCTTGGCAAGATCTTGAGAAGAAATATAGAAAGGGTGCCCAACCCAGAGGGTCCCCAAAGGTCTCGATGAGAAAGAGGGTCACTGTTTATTCAGGAGATTATCAACGAGCGCATTACCATCGATGCTAAGGTCCCGACTGGACTCCCACTGTATGATGGCTCAACTAACCCTAATGAGCACTTAATCCAGTTGGAACATATGATACAAGACATAATGAATACATCCATGTGAAGATACTGGTGACCACTTTTTAGGGTATAACGCTCGACTGGTTTGTCAAGCTTTAACCGTTATTGATATAGTTCTACGATCAGCTTTATGATAAGTTCTTGCACCAATTCGCCAATCGACGAAAGATGAAGCTCCTCCACACAGTCAAGCAGAACATAGGGTAGTCCCTTTGCGACTTTTTCACTAGGTTCAACACGAAGGTGCTGAAGATCGATAACTCCATGATCGAATTCCTGATCGACGTGTTGTTCTTGGGGCTTTAACACGAAGAATGTACCAATGCTTTGGTGCGAGAGTGCCTATAGTAAATGGAAGAGCTGCTTGACTTGGTGAAGGGATACATGACCTAAGAGGAAATGAATAGGTTGAAGTTCAAAAACCCTAAGGTCAAGAAAAATAAGAATAATGAGAAAGATTACCAGAAGCAAAGGGAAAGAGGTTGATCTCCAATAAAATGCTTCCATAACTACACTCCGCTTAACATCCCTAGGAGAGAGGTCCTATTTACAATCCTGCATGACAACTTTCTCAAGAAATCAAGGAAGCTAATGGAGACTGAAGTAATGAAACAATTGAAGAAATATTGCCACTTTCATAAACAAAGAGGTCATGACATAGATGATTGCTTTAATCTCTAGGATGAAATTGAGAGGCTTATCAGGCAAAGCCATCTTAAAAAATTGTGGCCAACGACGCACAGGCTAAAGGGGGGCAAAATCGATCGAGCTCTCTATAGAGAAAAGTCAATTAGCCGGAGGAGGGAAGATAAAGGAAAAAAATAAGCCCAAGATGACCACCCACTTATTTGAAGGGTAATTGACATAATTACTGGGGATCCCATTAAGGGGACTCAAATTCGGCGAGGAGACAGATGCAAAGAAGGCTAGAGTCAACCAAAGCCTCCTCGATCGAAACAACATTTCATTTATCCACTAGTGCAGAGCCTATCTACTTCACTGACAACAACCTGTCCCACCTTAAAGGAAAGAACTTTGACCATAAAACTAATTGTCCCATGGTAGTCTCTGTTGAGATTGCCAACTTTGAAGTTAAAAAGGTTTTGGTTGATAATAGTAGCTCGGCCAACATTATCTTCCTCTCGACATTGAAAAGGATGAACTTAGGCCAACTAAAATTTGAGCCCATGTGTACCCCTTTGATCTAGTTTAGGGGGTCAAAAATCATTCTAGAGGGTTCCATTAACCTCTCTACATCATTTGGGGAGGTGCCCTGAAGAAGGACACTGATGATAAACTATCTAGTTGTCGACGCCCCATTTACTTGTAATGTCATAATTGGTCAACCAACTCTCAATAATTTTTATGCCATTGTATCGATCCATCATATAAAAATCAAATTCCCAACCCTTGCAGGCATGGGCGACTTCTATGTAATATCAAGAAAGCCTAGCAGTATTACACCATTTCGATTGAGTCAAGCGAGCAGAAGACTCGACTGTAATTGAAGATCTTGGGGGATGCCCTTACAGTGAAACCTGAGGAAGGCCACACCAATAAGAAGAGAAAGTTGGAAGACACTTGTGTGGAGTTCATTGGGGAATTCCAAATGATCAAACTAGAGCCTGGAAACCCCAACAAGACCACCAGGATCGGAACGGACATAGGCTCCCACATTAAATGCCTCATGGTCAATTTTTTGCATAGAAATATTGACATTTTTTCTGGAAGGCATCTGACATTCAAGGAATCAACCTCAGCGTGATAGTTTATCGCCTCAATGTCGACCTCTTGTACAAGCTGATCAAGCAGAAGATGAGAACTTTCAATGCAGAGAAGAGCTAGATCATCGAGGTAAAAGTTAAAAAACTCTTAGATGCAAGCTATATTGTAGAAATTCAATATCCATCTTAGCTTTATAATGTTGTGCTTGTCTCTAAGAATGAGGGACAAGGGCGCATGTGTAATGATTTCACCAAATTGAAAAAAGCTTGCCTTAAGGATCCGTACCCCTACTTATTAGTAAATTCCATGACTGGTTGTGAATTGTTGAGTATGATGGATGCATTCCAAAGGTATCACTAGATATTTATAGCCTCTAAAGACAAGGACAAAACCTCTTGTGTAGTCCCTAATGGAGTTTACTGCTTTTTGATCATGCCCTTTGGACTTAAAAATATTGGAGCAACCTACCAAAAATTAATCAACTTTATGTTTAAGAATGAGATAGGTAAGTTTATGAAGATTAATGTCGATGACATGATTATCAAGATAGAGAAGGCCAAGGACCACTTGCTCGACCACAATCACACCTTTGCCATATTGCGAGTGTTTAGTCTGAATTTAAATCCAAACAAGTGTATGTTCGGGATTTGAGAAGGTAAATTCTTAGATTATTTGGTCAGTCAATGAGGCATTGAGGCCAATCCACAGAAAATTCAGGTCTTATTAGACATTGCTATACCTCGAACAGTTAGAGATGTACAATGGATGGTTGGGAGGATTATCGCCTTTAGGAGATTTATTGTCCATTTAGCTGACAAGAGCCTATCTTTCTTCAAAATTCTAAGAAGTGCCAAAAAGTTGGGTTTTTAGTGAAACGAACAGTGTGATTGAGCTTTGGTCGAATTAAAACAATACTTATCTTCGTCCTCCATTCTCATGAAGCCTAAGCTTAGAGAGGTATTATATATCTACTTGGTTGTCTCAGAAGCGTCGATTAGCTCATTCTTGGTTTTGACTAGGGATGGAAGCCATCGACCAAACTACTATTGCAGTAAGGTGCTCCAAGGATTAGAACATAACTACTTGGAGCTTAAGAAGCTTACCTTGGCATTAGTCACTGCAGCTCGAAAGCTACGTCCATATTTCCAGTCCCATGCCATAATAGTACTGATCAACTAGCCATTGAAGTAAGTACTCTCAAAGCCAGAGACGTTGGGGGGGTCAACAAAATAGGCCATTAAGTTGGGAGAGTTTGATATCACCTTTTAACCCAGATCAACCGTCAAAGCATAGGTTTTAGCCAACTTCATCACCGAGTGAGTCAATCTCCTTGAAAAGAGTGTCAAAACTCTATTTGTTTGGACTCTGCATATCAATGGATCATCAACCACGTCAGGAAGGGGAGCAGGAGTGGCCCTCAATTCCTCGATAGCTGAAGAATATGATTTTGTGATCAAATTGGACTATGTAGTCACCAATAACGAGGCTAAGTACAAGGCCCTCCTCATTGGGATGAGGATGGCACTCAATCGAGGAGTCAAGCACATGGCCGCTATCACAAACTCCCAGTTGGTGACGGAATAGGTTGAAGGAAATTTTGAAGCTAAGGACTTAACAATGAGCTAGTACCTGACAGAGGTTAGAAAATTATAGCAGTCATTCCAAAAATTCAATCTTAGCCAAGTACATTGATATGAGAATGAGCGTGTTGATGCTCTGTCCAAATTTGCTAGCTTGATCAGAGGCACAAGAGATAGGACAATAACTTTTCTAGTTGCTAATAGACAATTAAAGGGCACCCTTTAAAAGAACTTGGTGGGAAGCTTCGAGGAAACAATTCTCTCATGGTAAGATCCAATAAAGCTCTACTTGAGTCATGACACGGTCCCTAAAGATAAAAATGAGGCATGTTGCCTTTGAGGATAGGCTGTCAAGTTCACACTCGATGAGCTTGACAGCTTTATAAGAGTTTGATCTTCGGACTACCCTAAGATTTCTTGATCCCGACCAGGCTTAAGCGGTCTTACAAGATATCCATGCAGGCATGTATGGGAACCATTCAAGAGAAAGATCTCTTTGCCCATTCTACTAAAAGACGTTGATTTTACTCAAAAGTGTCCGTCATGCCAAGTCCACTTAAACCTCCCACATCAACTCGTTGCGCCTATGGTCAATGTTCAAATCTCTTGGTTATTCAACCAGTGGGGGATTGATATTCTGGGTTCATTGCTAAAGACGATGAGTTAGTAAAAGTTCATAATTGTGGTAGTTGAGTACTTCACCAAATGAGTCGAGGCCGAAACTGTCCCAAAAATAACTGATGCAGCCATCAAGAGTTTTATCTAAAAAAAATATCATCTGCCGTTTTAGCGTACCTAAGATCTTTATTTCAAACAATGAAATGCAGTTCTAGAGTAAAAATACCTGAAGTTGGTGCGAGGCCTTGGAAATCACCAAACATTTTACTTCAGTAGGTAACCCTCAATCAAATGGCCAGATAGAGGTAACGAACAAAACAATCCTCGACCACCTAAAAACTAGAATACAAGGGACAAGCTTGAGCTAAGCAGATGACTTCTCTAGGATGTTATGGGCATACAAGATCACCCATCGTATAGCCATGGGTCATAACCCTTATAGTCTAGTATACAATTTTGAAGCAGTCATCCTCTCTAAACTCATACAATACATAGCTCAAGTGATCCACTTCAACCTGATCAGAAATACTTCAGAAAAGAAACTCGACCTGGAGATAATTAATGAGTGAAGACAAGAAGCCTATAAGACCATGCAGTGCTATAGATCAAAGATGGCAGAAAACTACAATAAAGAGGTCAAGCCACGCTATTTTAAGGTTAAAGACTTTGTTCTCAAGAAGGTGGAAGTATCCAAGAATATTGGCAAACTTGACCTAAAATGGTAGGGATCCTCTACTATCATGAAGGTAGCAAAGCCAAAGCGCAACACCTATTGACTTACCAATGTCGATGGGGACGAGCTCTCTTGCCCATGGAATGCCATCAACTTGAAAAAATTCTATGTATAAGAATGCGTTGTAATCATCTTTGTACTATGTGATATAAATAAAGTTTAGCAACACTACTATCATTCACTTGTACTGTGATAGCTCAAAGTTTCAAGTTGACCCCATAGTTAACCCAAGAAGCAGTTTTAATCTGAATAACCAAGGTTTTTAAGTCGAAGTTTAGGGTCGACCACATAGTCAACCCAAAAGTAGCTCCAAACTACCAAATCAAGGCCTTAAACCCAAAGTTTTAAGTTGACCTCATAGTCAACCCAAAAGCAGCTCCAAGTTGCCAAACTAAGTTCCAAGTTGACCCAAGAGTGGCTTAACGCTGCCAGTTCAAAGGTCTTCAGCCTAAATTATGTGGTCGACCCTGTAGTTGACCTAAAAATGGCTTCACACTACCTAATTTTGGCTTCTTAGCCCCAACCATGCAGTCGACCCTACAATTGATCAGTAAATTAGCTCCCCATTGCAAAATTAAGAAATCTCGAACTCGATCAAAGTTATGAAACTTGACTATAAAGTTGAAGAAATTTTAAAATAGAACATTGAGCTTATTTCGATGATATCAAGTGTATCTTTGCAACAGTAATCTCAATCGACGATAAAGTTGTGAGTTTTCTTATTAATTAACTTGGTTATCAATGATGCATTTGTGATGAGACAGTTGCATTCGATAAGAAAACTACAAAATTGATTGGATACACATCGAGCAGAATAATAGTAGTATTTCATTAAATGAAATATTCACTACAATTGAAGGATAACCTTCATAAAAAAAATGGAGAGAGGATTACAATGGTGTAACACGCTCACATTGGATGACCACAATCTTGTATAGTAAGAGATTCAGCTTTAGCTCGACCCAGCCCTCTTCGCTCGACTTGCTTAAGAACCCTCTTGAACGTCCTGGTCAAGCTCGGGCATTGCTAATGCAAGGGGAAGAACTGCTTGTGCTGGCCGCGAGGGCCTCACCACGTCGCCCATAAAGTTAGTTAAGCGCAACACATACTGGGCTACATTGACCTGCCTATCTCTGATTTAGAAGGTAAAGTCATCAGTGAAGGCAAACTCCTTCACTAGATCAGAAAGCTTACTCTCGACCTCAGCTTGCTTCTGTTGAGCAGCAGTCATGGGCTCGATCAGAGTGTTTATTACAGTGTCTCCTTTTGCTCCTTCCTCAACTACGGCCTCCTCAGATTCAGGATAATGCTGCGGCTTCTCATCCAAAATCGAGCATATTCTATCTTTGTCCTCAATCTAGAATGTATAGCGTAGGTGTTCAAGTTGCTTGATTGCCTTCTCAAATACACCGCGGGCATCAACAATTGAGAAAACTATGATCACATTTTGGAAAGTCGAGCTAAGCATGAACTACTCTACTATCTCCTTTCGCATCAAAGGGGTTGCTGAGTGAATGCTGCTCAGGCCTCCTTTAGCGTAGCAATATGGCCGGTTGATCGACTAGAAGCATAGCTAACTTGAAGGTCCAGCTGAGCCTTCTTCAACACGAAATCTATTCAGCTCCTCTTTCCCACAACCTCAATCAGCTGTTGGTCTTTCATGTTGAGTTGTTCTCGAATACTGTAATATACTCCCTCGAAGGTCGATGCATCCTACCCCGCTGCTCAGGCATCAGAAGTTCAAACTTCTCAGGAACATGGTAAAGTTCTCTAATATGAACTAAATCAATATGAGTAATTTTGGAAACTATCTCACTATAATGGTCAGGGGTAAACAATTGAACATGCGATGCTGGTATTTCACTCGGGCTAGCCTCATCCCCAAAAATAGCCATTTCATCGCTTGAGCTGCTGGAGGTCAAGCTATCACTTGACGAGCTGTCAGACATGCTTTCACCCCCAATCTCCCCATGGAAATGTGCACTACAGGACCTAATGTCCTCACTATCTGATAAACTCGACATGTTTAAAATACAAATGAAGGAAAATAGAAACTAGTAGAAAAACTTATAAGTTTTCATTGGAAAGCTCTAAAATGCATAAAGGAAATAAAGGCTTTAAGTGCAAGAATTAACTAGACTGGATTTAGTAAAAGTGTAAAATGAATATTTTTACCCCACCTATTTATAGGCATCCGAACGCAGGAACCTAAACGACAGTAATAATTGCACAATCATCCTTTGGTGCTTTATATACCTCAACATAGCAAATGCGTTAAATGCACCAAACCCTAGTCAAGAATTCAAAAACCCTAGTCGATAGTTCAAAAACCCTAATTGAAGGTGCATAACCATTAATTAGCTGTTTACTCTTTGCTCCTTCTCATTGACAAGCTCGATTAGGACTACGAATGGAGAGGACTCATGATATGAGATAGCCCAATAGGCCTATCCCAATAAGTTATTGACTCTAGAGAAGGCTTCCAGGTTCACTTAGCATCTGAACCCCAACTACGCTTCTACACCTAATTAAGTCAAGTTACTCGACCACAACCACCAAGTCAAGTAGATAGTTCTCAACCCTACCCGATGGAAAACTTCAAGTCACTTGGCGCATTCAGCTATCTCTCTAGTCAACCACTTTGTATGATTGATCACAATCGACTAGAGTGCTCATTTTGATGTTGAATCGCATCCCTACCGCATTTAATGCTCTGATAGTCAGCGTGCCTCTGTATTAATGGTGCATGCCACCCCAATACCACCTCTGCCACCAACTTTGTCAGGAGGCACTCCTCTAGAACACTATTTACCCAAGAAAGTAGGAGATAATACCACCTGAAATAGTACAGGGTTGAGAAATAACCTACAACTCAGGACAAGAGCTCCCTACACTTGATAGGAGCATCTTAGATATATTATCCACATGGAGAAGACTATAAATACCCTATTACCAGCCACCCTCCAGGTATGCCATTTTTACTATATGCTTTTACTCTACTGTTCGATTACCTCTCTCGACCAATACTAACTTGAGCGTCAGAGTGCCTTAGCTAGGGGCACCTCAGCTAGTTTGACATTTACTATTAGTTGCAGATCTCAGCCCAAGAAAATATTACTGTTGGATCATTCGACCTCCTTGGTCGAAGTAGTCCAAACACAATCCAATTCACTAAAATAGTTTTCAATCTCATCAGCATACAACAACCATTAGTCTATCCAAAAATTTAAAAAAGATAATTCAGTTTAAAGGATAAAATAAAAAATTCAGCAATTTGGGTACTAGTTTGATAACATTCTAGACATATCCTTCATAAATTATCTAACACAAACAATTTAATTAGATCACAATTATAATTTTCCTAATTCTCACTGATCCACCATATGTAAACTCTATATTATCCACTAAACTAATTCAAAACTGCCTTTCATGACTATTAGCTAGACTTCCCCCAGCAAGTGACATCCCATGCCCAAAACTAAAAGTTAAAACTTCATTATTGTTATGTATGGTGCCTTTGTTCCTATATTTTCATGGAAAAAATTGTTACTACAAAAATAGTTATTAAATCATTAGCACCGCATAAAAATATTCCTCCTAGAATAGTAGTTAATACGAATAAGAGAAACTCTGTTATAATCATTTATGTACATTCAATGTACTCTATGAATAGAAGAATACATATAGTAGAATATAGTAGAATAAGAAATTGAAAGATTTCATTGAAATTGTTTGTTTGGAAATTTCACAAAAAGCTAATCATAGGTTTTTCTCTCCATTGGAACAATAGGTCCATTATGCCCATTACTAAACTTATTGAAGAGATGAAATGTAATTGCTAAGGAGTTGTGAGCTGGCTGGGACGAAGCATTGATGGGAATATACCCCTGGAGCGAGCCATCACATGGGCAAGCTGTCTTTCACAATGAGATACATTGTTAAAGAGGAGAAGTTATAATAGAGTGATCACCGACATTTTTTAAAAAATCAACCGCAAGAAGGCCAAGTAGTAAATAAAGCTCTAGTAAGATAGAAGATGTGATGCATGCTTGGGTCTCCTATTATAACCTCAGAAGAGACACTTGACATCTTGAAATAGTGAAGCTAAAGGTCACGTAATTGCCCATCATAATATTTCGCATCAATGAATGTTCCTAAAAACCTATGCTAAAATCCCCATTTTCCCATTTCAAATGCTAGGCATTAAATGCGACTGATCATGTCCCTTACACAAATATTAATGGTGTTAGAGTTTCAGGTTGACTATGAACGAGGTTGATTAGCATGAAACTCCATAATATAATAGAGCATTTTTGCCCACCAAACTATATAGTTGGTAGGCTAATGATATGAGAAAGATTCGACCTCTTTTTTGTTTTTCAACCTCTTCATTGATCATTCTTAGGAACTATACTTCATGGTTGGGATATGCAATACCCAGCCCCGAACGAATGTGGCTATATTAATGGCAAGCCATATTCTATACTATTTATCTCATTTGAGTACTATACAGAGTCTACACTTCCCTATAAATATATTAGAATAGTATACAAACATTAAATGACTCAAGGTACAAAAGAGGCTAAGAACTCTGCAAATTGATATCTAAGGGAATAAACCTTGTCACCTTTTCTACCCCACATTCCAAATGGACCCTTGAGGTTAAAAGGGGAAATACATATAAAAAGCTCATATAAAATGAGCCCTTTTGATAATGGAAGATTTTGACCTCCTCTAGGTTGAGTTGACTTCAATAGATATGTCGCCCTGAAAGAACTCTTAAGAAACTAAGTCTTACCTTAGTTTAGTTCCACGTAGCTCAAAATATTGGACCTCATGATAAAATTCAGTAGCCATTAATATTTGCAGAGTATCATACGTCATTCTTTCATTCCATTATTACTTGACTGTATCACTTATAATTCGAACTAAAGTTTTTAGATGGTATAAAGAGCACACACCTTTATCTGTCGAATCAGTTTGCAAGAAAACTTGTTTTACCTACTCTAAAGACCATTTTACCCTTATAGGGAAGCACTTGCTGGTGGGATTCAATGAGGATACAACAAGAAAAGCACCATTCAGCCTCTTTACAAATAGTTCCTAGATGCCTTCTAAAAGATACACTCCCATTTTTTACATTTTGCCTGGCTAAATCTCTTTTTCATTCTCTCTAATTTACTAACTTAAACATTGGAGAGTTTTAGCCTAGGGCAATCTCATCAAGCTGAACAAGCTTTTTTGGTTGTAGGCTAGGCCTCCATGCTCATAGATAGCTTGAGTTCGATCCCAAAAATGCCCATTATCCTTCTTTATTCACCTCATACAAAATTTTATTACCTCAAGCTTAATTCTATATTCTTGAATTATTTTTTTGAACAATTATTCTATTTAACTCTTGTTAGTATTTATAAGGTATCATAGTTTTAGTGTTACAAATCTGAGTTAATTTGATAATCCCTAACTTAATAAGTTCAATTATTTAATCAATTTTCATCTTTAATAATTATAAATCTAATTTTTAATTTAGACCCAAATCATAATTTAACAATCATATTATATATATTAAAGTAAAGTAAAATTAAAGTTTTGATTGGAATAAGATTTTAATTAAATAACATCTGATTGTAAAATTACTTGAATTGGATGAGTTTGGATATGATTCACAGTGTGAAAACAACCAAAACATGTTCAAAAATCAATTTCAATCCATTGCACAATTGTTGTTGAAGCGCTACCTTTGAAGATGGAAGCTGCCACCGCCAATAGTTGTGCTTCATTGGGAGGAACAAAAGCTCTCAATCAATGTTTTGATTGCCCTCATTTGGCCAGCCGATTCCAAAAACATCAATGAAACCTAGCACGCTGCCATCCCACCACCACCAAAATTCCCTCGTTTTTGCTAGCTAAAACCCCAAGTTGATGATATTAAAAGCTTACCCACTTGATTCTGACCAGAACCCCTCAAAACCCACCTCATTTTCTCCATGGGAAGTGGTGGAACCACCACCACTGCTGTCACCACCTAAAATATTTGCCATTATTTTAGGATATTTCTAGAATGTTTTTGTTCACATAAGGAGAGAGCCGTTTATATTCATAGTTTTAAGTTTTGTATTATAATCTAAAAGTTTGGGCTGGTTAAGTTGGCGCTCTTTCGAGAAATCGATGAAATTCTAGCCTTGATGTTATATCTATATAAATTTTTTAAAATTTTAAAATTAGTCCCAAGCTTTTATGATTGCACTCAATTGACCTCGATTTTTCAAATTGCTTTCATCAGGATACCTAGGCTTCAATTTAACCCTTGAAAAGTTCAAAACAAGGTTCTAGGCCCTCAACTCACTACAAAAATGTTATAGCATCAAATACGATCAATCTATAACAGATACTAAAAATTTATTGCTTAAGCTGCGAAATTGTCCTAGCCTATTTTAAAGTAAATACTCTCATAACTTAACTTTGATAAAGCTAATTCATAGCTAATAATAATAATTATTTATATATACATATATATATATATATTAATTTTTCTAAGAATAATGAATAGCTAATATGTTTTGCTTCAAATGAACAACACTATAGGTTGACAAAGCCAACAATTTTTGTTGCTTTTTACTTAAAAATAATAACATTTACTACAAAAATTTATAGTTATAATTTGTAGCTATCACTACGAAATGAATTTCATAGCAACTTTTTTCATAGTGGATACCTAGGGTTTTTTTAGTGACATTCCTATTTGTGCAACTTGGTTCCTATTTCAATTACTTTTCAATCCCTAAACTTTCAGTTTTCACTTTTTAACCTCCGACATGTCAAATTCTAAACAATTAAGCTCTTCTTTTATTTGTAATTCAATCTATTAACCAACAATAATATGCATAGTGTTAATTAATTTAATTAAAATTAATCTAATTCTAATTTATTTGATTTTTATTTTATTTTGTTTAAATAATACTTTTAGATATAAAGATTTAAATATTCGAGGTGCTACATATATAATACATGTACGTCATATTTATGAATATACCTGGGTCAAAACTTTGTTGACTATTGTAATACTTTCCAATGCAATATTAGGAAAAAATTGATAGTATTATGCTACTAAATACTAAATTTTGAAATTATTGATGATTCAATCATATTGCGGGAAATATTGAGACAATTAGTAATTTATACGGAAATCTCAAATCGTTGATTTTTTTGATAAGATCAAGAATGTATATGAAGATGATATAAAAACTAAATATGATCTTAAAAACGCAAAAAAAGCCAAAGATGAAAAGAAGGATATCACAAAATTATATTAATATGTTTAAATATTGCATAGATACAATTTGCTTGGCCTTAAAGAATTTAATCAGAACATAAAGTTCTTGACGACAAAAAATTTGAAATTTTCTTAAATATATATAAATATCATAGGGGAAATCACATTTATGGTCCCAAAACTAAAGCCCAATTACAATTGAGTAGCATTAATTTTGAAAGTACCATATTGAGTCCTATAATTTAAAATTTGTGCCACGTTGAGTCCAATGTCCCCTCTTCCATTAAATATATAGTTAACGGGAAAGGCACGTGTAGAACATGTGCCCGTTAGTTGCAGTGTTTCAGGTGGAATGTTGACTCTGGCAGTATTTACTTCTTCAGTTTAGATGGAAAATCAACTACTATAAAAGGTTAAAAAAAATATTAAAAAAGCAAATGTACAATTACACGTATAATTAGAAAAAAAAATTCTTAAATTTCCAACCATACATTAGAAAAAAAATATAAATCAAAAGAATGTGTTTGTAGATTAAAAAAATATATATTTATTTGAATGAATTAAATTTTAATCTTTGTAAAATGATATTAATTAATGTACTTAGTAAAATTATCATAATTTTCATAAATTTAAATTTAAATTTAAAATATTTTAAATTACATGAAATAAATATCATTGTTTTAAAAAATTATAAGTTAAAGAATTTATTTTTATTGTGTAAAAAGTTTAAAAAAAATTCAAAAGTATTTAAAAAACTAAATTCAATATAAAAAAATTCAAAGTATTTAAATTTAGTTTTCTTTTTAAATATAATTTGAATGTTTTTGAAATTTTTTACACAAAAAAAATAACTTCTTTAATTTATAATGTCTAAAAAAATTTATATTTATTTGATGTAAATTAGAACATTTTAAATTTAAATTTATGAAAATTATTGAAAAGTTTTTATGATAGTTTTACCAACTATATTAATTAATATCATTTTGTAAAGATTGAAAATTAATTCACTCAAACAAATATATTATTTTCAATCTACAAACATATGTTTTCAATTTATATTTTTTTCCCTAATATATGGTGGAAATTTTAGGAATTTTTTCTAATTAAATATGTGATTATACATTTTGCATTTTTTCCTCCTCCCCCACCCCAAGTTGATTTTCCCTTCAAAACGAAGACGTGAACAATGCCACCATCAATTTCTCATAGGGGTGTAAATGGATATTAAATGGCTTAAATATGCTATTATCATATTCTTATACGATTAATTTTTTAAATATTCAAATATGGATACGAATCTGATAGATATTTATGAAATATATCTGAATTCGTATCCATTGGATATAGGTTGAATTCACGTATATTCGTATTTAATTATAATTATTCAGATACATCCATATTCGATGAAAATTATTCGTATTCAAATTCAAATATTATTTTTTTGGATATATTCATATTTGATGAAATATTTGAATATGTGAGTATGTTAACCCATAACAAATGTATATTTTTAATTAATAGAAGAAACTATACAATTTTATCAAAAAGAAAGCAATCAAACAAATATCACAATTTTTAACATGATTGATTTTATAATTAATTATTAGCACTACTTAATATTAATAATGACATTTAACTATATTATTTACAAAGTCAACTAACAATAATTATATTGATTAATTTTTGTTCAATTTTCTCTCGGTATTACTATAATTTTTTAAGATTATTATTCTTTCTTCCCAATTCTTCAATTATAATTTATATATAAGGCTGTCAATGGGTTCGATTCGAATTGTATCATGATGAATCTGAATCTGAATTTGATAGTGATATACCATATTCGAATCCGACTCAAGATCCTATAGGATCTTAGCTGTTATAACCATATTCAGATCCATACAAAAATAGAATATTTGAAAAAAGATTCAAATCCGAATACTCCCAAAAATAATATATTTGTTATTTTTCTAAAAAATTAGTAGAATTAAAATTCAAAACATTCATCCTTAAAAAACATACACACAAAATATTAACGAATAAATTTTTAAATCTATTTATTATATAAAAGTAATAATAGAATATAACTTAATCATATTCATTTACCATATCATTATATTTTAGATTCTACTATTGATAATAGTACTTATTTGCAATATAAATACATGTATACTTGATTTTTCAATCAATTAATTATAAACTAAAAGTTTTATAAGAAAAGAAACTTATTTTGTTCAAATCGATATTTACATTGCATTTTTCTACATCACAACATTTATCTCCTGCTCATTATTTTTCCTGCATCCACTACAAAAAAAAAAAGAAGCTATAAATGCACTCAAAGTGTTGGAAAAGAAATTGTGTTACTAAATTTCATCTCAAACAACAGTTACCACGAGTGTAGTAACATATGGTGCTGTAAGAGCTTTATACTACACTTACAAGTGTAATATCACGTATTATTTATGTAACACTTCCAAGTGTAGTAAGATAAATTTCATACTACACTTTTGTTTGTTAGGAAAATTTAAAAAGTTAGTTACACAAATTTTCTTTATACTGCACTACAAAAGTGTAGTAACATTCACCATCTACAATACACTTTTAAGTGTAGTAACACAGATCTTTAACTACACTTTTATGTGCAACCCAAGATTCAATTTATTAAAAAAACTCTCTTGCACACACATAAAACTGTTGTAACAAACAAATTTCCCTACACTCTGGGACAATAGTATGATAATGATCTATTAATTTCTTTTTTTTCCTTTTAAATATGAAAAAACATTTTTGTACATACGTGAATCAACTTCTTTACATGTAAATAAATAATATTATTAAAATCTTACTATAGCTATATGAATTCCATCGTTATATATTAAACATATCAACAATTAATGAAATAAATAAACTAAAATTTCAAAAGAAAGCAAATAGATGCCATACATTCATCAAATTAATCACTCCCAACATCCAAGTACTACCTTGAACCCAAAAATACCATTAAAATATTTCATCAAAATTTATCTAAGCAAAATAGCACATGTATTACCAATATAAGCATAATAACATAATGTTATGCAAACAAAAAATTTAGGTACTTGTCTACTACAAAAGGTTATCTTCATCTCCTTCAAAATCCATCCAAGAGGTATTTCACATCAACCTTCACTCCGTACCGCCTACATTAAAAATAACAGACACAAATTCAAGTGTGTTTCAAAGAAAATGAAATTCTATAATTAAAAAGATATATCACAATGTAAATTCAAAACAAGGCAACTAGTTCACATAACTATAGCTAGGTATCATCCATCATATTAAAAATTTCTAATTTGATGCATGACCAATAAATTCAAAAAATTACAAATCTACTATATAAGCTTTAGTGATCTTTAATTAATAAAGAGATAATTTAATGCATTATCCCAATATATAAATATATGAATAAAAAAGCACAAGAAATCTTATTAACAAAATTATATAACTAAACTTATAGTTGGATAATGAACAAGTACACACCAAATTGCATGGCCAAGCAACAGCTACTCCATTGGCCTCACCAATAGTTTGAAACATAAACACATATATTATTAGATGATCTTCTTGAACTACTGGCACACTAACATGGACCGAACACCAACTTTTGCCTAATTCTTCTCCTCCCACAAGTGTAGTAAGATCCATGCTATACAAATAACCTTTGGCCACAATTTTACATGGATCAATAATACTTAAGAGTACAACTGAGCAGTTAACCTAAATGTATCATGTAATACGCAAATTAGTTAAAGAACAATAATCCTCAAAAAGTGCTTGCTCAATGTTATTAAAATCGAAACCAAATACTCACTTCAAGAGGTAGCAAGATATCAGGTGTTGTAGTTGAGCTTGTATGTTGCAAAGGAAAAGATGGTCGATGACTAGAGGCAAGAGATGGGCTCACCTCATTTATGCTGTGGCTAGTCATTTGTTGTTGATAGCGTTGAACTTCCTCACTAAGTTTTTGTGTTTCTACTCTAGTCTCCATAAGCATTCTATAGCATGCTTTTCGTGAAGGAACCATCTCAAAGATGTTTGCTGCAGTTACCCCATGTCCCATCAAGTGAACTCGTCCTGGCTTATTTGGACCCGTAACTGTAGCAAAAATATCATCTCTTGAAATTACATCTTATGAAGGATCCACTAGTTCATTACATAATTCTTGCATTGTTTCCTAATAAATGTAAGAACATAAATATCATTAACTTGCAACAATAATAGAATAATACAAGATTAATTTACAAAAGTACTTACCATTATTTGTCCAGCCTTTCCACCATTTTTCATGGGATAACAGATCTTGTATTTCTCTACTCGAGTTGGTTCACAATTGATTTTTTCCTCCCAATTCAATTATATGATTTGCAAAATTTTATTTAGTACTAATTTTATATCTTTAACTTTAATCCATATATAATGAATAATAAAAAAAGCTTAAAAGGTAAAACATAAAAAAGATTTTCTTACGTCATCTCATCGAACCTGAGCAAAAGATCTTCTTCTTGTACTATGATGTACTGTCTTGCACTTTCTACTTTCTTGACCACAAATACTAGCTTTCTAAAATTATAATGAAAATTTAAAAAACAACATTGACAAATATTGATATAAAAAATCACATTATTGCTTATACCTTTCCCTCTTCAAATAGCCAATACATGATAAGCCTCCTCCATTGCTTTTCATTGACTCTTTCATCTCTTTCTTTTACCAAATCTTCAATAGTAAGTGTAGGATCAAAATAATCATACCTCAAATTAGACTTTCAATTTCTCCACTTAGTGCTAATTGATTGCAATATCCATTCATCTAAGCCGAGAGCATAATCAAACTTCTCCTATATTCAAATGTTATCATTAATATATTATCCTAGATTCAAATGTGATAATTAGATAAACTCAACATATAATGAGATATCATAACATATAAAGTTCTAAAATTACCTTCAACAAATCTAACATCTCTTGCCTTTTAGTTGTTGGCATTTTACGCCAATCTAAGACATCAATTGGAGCATACGTGTGTGTTCTAGATAGAACACCTAAAAAGCAAACAAATTTTAATTTGTTACCATCAATAGGCTACCCATACTTATTGCATTCAACTAGAAGTCTTACACCACAAGGTAATGCCCAAATCTTAAGCATATAAATAGCTTCTTTCATCCTTTTTCATTCCTTGCATACACCTATTACAAAATACAATTGATCCATAATAGAATGTAATTATTTTAATCATAAACACAATATTTACGAAGATAAAATTACCTTGCAACTCACTATTTCATTGATTTACAAGTAACAATCACTATAATCAAATTCTTCATTTATTTATCACATGAACGTTGCCAAACAAATGAGAAAAAATAGTAAACTAAACTGCATAAATTAATTGCACATATATTAACTAAAAGTGAAGAGCTTACTTGAGGTTGGACATGTAGATTGGAGACTTGACATGGAATATGTCATTCTTTCTCTTTGTTTGTTAGCATCACATCTTGATTTATCTTGATGCTTTCTCTCTGGGACCTTTTTAGCCATCACTATTGAAATAAAAATATTGAAAGATGAACAGACCATTCAACCTAGTAAACAACCTTTATGTTGCATATTCTTCTTCAATGGATATATTAGAATTCATATGCATCAAGAGTTCAAATAAAAATAAAATATCACAAGTAATTAACACAATAACACAACAAATTAAGTAGTAGAATATCTCTCCCTTTGGGCCTTTAATTTATCCATCTATTTTTTGTGTTTTAGCATCTCCATAATTGATGCCATTGACAAATCAACTTTAGTTCCAGCTACACCATCTCTAACCCAAACAACTTCTTCATTACCATAAGATGTTGGAACTCTTTCATGTTCCAATTCCACATCAACCTCATCCTCTTCTATCATGTCATATTGACCTCTTGCCATTGATTTCATCATAACCTACCAATTTAGATCCACAGGATCTTCAATATAGAAGACTTGTTGTGCTTGAGATGTAAATACAAAGGGCTCATTGTGACGCTTTGCATTTGTAAAGTTTGTCAAGACAAATCCATCTGCATCTTATTTCAATCGCATGCCTTTTGAAATCCAATCACAATCAAATAACACAGCTTTCTTCCTTCCTATATAGTCTATCTCATACATGTCCTTAATAACCCCATAATAGCACAATTCACTCATAATTGAATTATTATCTTTTCTACTAGCAAAAATCGAAGTTATTATTGAGACCATAAGACCACAATTTTGAGTTTTTCTATTTTTCTCACCATTTTTTGTATGAAATCTAAATCCATTAACTATGAACCCTTTATATCTTTTTGCTATGACATTTGGACCTCTAGCCAACAACTTTAAATCCTTAGAAATAGGACCATCGCTATCCAAGTCCATGTTTTCAACCTATGAAAAAGTAAAACAAACATAAAATGATTATATAACATTGAAAGCTAAATCAACATATTCATGTCCTAAAGTAAATTTTAGCGACAACTTACATGTTCTTGAAACCAAGATACAAATGTTCATTATGAATATGTTGAATTTGATGCTTTGAAGCACAAGGATGCTATCTAATAACCATTGTCTTGTGACAAATATAATTAAACAAGTGTCTGAGCTATACTTTACTAAATAAAACATTCAAAAAATATAAATTGACAACTTACTTGATATACCGATCAATATATTTGCAATTGCACAACATATATGGATGTGCTTGTGCCAACACTTTGACATCTACTTTAATGATTTCTGTCTTCCCAATAGGATGACCTGACATCCATAAGATATCCAATCCGTTTTTGCAGTTCTCATTCTCAACATCAATTCTTCCACTTTGGTTAAATCTTGTCTCCACATCATTTGAAAAGTACAAGGAGCAAAATGCCAAACATTCGTTTGCAATGTACCCTTCAGCTATTAACCCTTCGGGGTAGCTCATATTTCGTACATATGATTTTAAAGTGGACAAATACCTAAGGGATTACAAATTTCCTACTTTAGAATCGAATTTTATCAACTTTAAATATAAGAAAGAAAAGAAGTAAAAAGAATAATTAGTAAGGAAAAACTTTTGTACCTCTCGATTGGATACATCCAACGATAATGCACTGGACCTGCTAGCCTAGCCTCATTGGCCAAATGAATGCACAAATGCACCATAATATCAAAAAAAGTTGAGGGAAAAATCCTCTCAAGTTGGAACAATGTCTCCGCAATTTCATTTTCTAGTGCAACTAAGTCATGAGGTCAAAGAACTTCAGAACATAAATCTCAAAAGTATCGACATAATCGAATCAAAGGTTGACACATAGACTTAGGCAATACTCTTTGCAAAGCTAATAGAAGTAGTTGTTGCATTAGAATGTGATTGTCATGACTTTTTAGACTAGAAAATTTGAGTAGGTTAAGTTTCACACTTCTGGATATATTGGAAGAGTAACCATCGGGGACCTTTACTTTCTTTATAACCTTAAAAAAAATTTCTTTCTCTTTTTTATCCATGGTGCATGAGGAAGCAGGCAGTACATATCTATTAGATTCTCTTTCTTTAGGGTGAAGAGTTGGTCTAATGCCCATATCTTGTGAGTCCAAACGTGCACATAAGTGATCTTTTGATTTTCCCTGTAAATCTAACAAAGTGCCAAGCAGATTATCACACACATTTTTCTCAATATGCATGACATCAAGATTAGGATGCACCAAGTTATCTTTTCAGTAAGAAAGATCAAAAAAGATACTTTTCTTTCTCCAACTATTTGGTAACTCTAGATTATCAGCCACCTTCTTTCCAAATTTAATAGGATCACAATTATGTAATTCATCAAGTATCATTGATCCGGTTAGTTGAGGAAGAGGGCCCCTAAATTCTCTAGTCCCATCAAAAGAATCAAAATCTCTACGAAATGGATGATTTCTCGGCAAAAATCAGCGATGACCCATATAGCACTACTTTTTAGAAAAATGTAATCGCATAGACTATATGAACTTATAGCATAATGAACAAGCATAACACCCTTTAGTTTGATGACCAGACAAGTCAGAATTAGTAGGAAAGTCACTAATTGTCCACAATAATGCAGCATGCATCTACAAATTTTCCTTGCGAGTTGCATCATAAGTGTTTATCCTAATATCCCATAGTTCTTTCAACTCTACCATCAAAGCTTGCAAATACACATCAATGTCATTTGCTGGTTGAGTTGGGCCAGGAATAAGCAATGATAACATGAAATATGTTTTCTTCATGCATATCCAAGGAGGTAAGTTGTATGGCTATAATATAATCGACCATATACTATGTTGTACACTTATAGTTCGGAACGAATTAAATTCGTCTGAAGCCAACCCAAATCTGACATTGCGAGGATCTTTTGCAAATTTAGAATGATAATAGTCAAAGGTGTGCCAAGCTGGAGAATCTACTAGATGTCTCATTTTATCATCTCTGGGATGACCTACAGCATGCCATCTCATAAATGATGTTGTTTTAGATGACATAAACAACTGTTGCAACCTTGGTTTAAATGAAAATGCCATAAATTCTTAGTTGCAATATTTTTTCCTTCTATTTTTTTAATCCATCTAGATTTATAACATATTTTGCATTCAGACCTCCATTGATTTGCACCCCAATACAACATGCAATCATTTTAACATGCATCATATTTTTCATAACCCATGCCTAATTCTTTAATTATCTTCTCAGCATCATACCAAGATTTTGGTTGTTGCATGCCTTCAGGAAAAGCCTTATTCAACAAATCAATAATCATTGTAAATGATTTATCAGCCCACTTACCGAGATACTTTATGTTAAGCATTCTAATCAAGAAAGAAAGTTTTGAGAAGTTTTTGCTACCAGGGTACAACTCTTGTTGAGAATCCTCAAGAAACTTATAGAATTTTGCAGCCTCAATGTTAGGTTCTTTATCTAAACCACCCATGACACAATCATCATCAATTATAAGCCTAAAAGAATCATGCAATAATCCTTGGATGTTTTCTTGAAGATTCATTATAGTAGGTGCTTGTGTTGAAGATACAATAGAAAATCTAAGCTTACCATGTGCGAGCCAACTTGTGTAACCCTTCATGAAACCATCACAAATTAAATGATCCTTTACTACTTCTCTGGACTTGCTCAATCCATTCTTATAATTTCTACATGGACATAAAATCATTCTATTGATATTGGAATGTGAAAATGCAAAATTAAGGAATCTATCAACTCCAGCTTCATATGCATTACTTACCCTTGGCAAGTTCATTCAAGTTTTATCCAATCTAAACTAAATATAACCACCAAATGATTGATAACTGGTTCAATTTTAAGAAAGTGAAATTGTTAGTTGCTAAAAAAACTAAGGTATAAAATTAATCATGCATTTAATAACATCATATAATTAATAAAAATTGAGTAATAAACTAACAAGTATGTCATTGACATGCAAGAGATTTGAAGTTCCAAAGATCATTGAAAGCATATATGCAGATATATAGAGACGAAAATAGGGTGGGAGAATATGGGTGCACTAGGTTCATATTTAAACACTTAAAAGTGTTATTATGTATGATATTATGACACTTTTGGTTGTTCAATTAACAAAATTTCAAGACTATGAAAAATGTCCCCATAGTCTTTTATTAGACACTTAAATGTGTCTCTCTAAAACTCCTAAAAGTGTCATTATATAAAAAAGTATCCTATAAATTGTGATATAATGACTTTTTTTCGAATCAATACAAATATGTAATTATATTTCAACGAATAATCAAAAGTGTCTAACTATACCAATTTACTTAGAATGTATATACATGAATTAGTAGTTGTACCTTATTCCTAACAAATTGTTTATAGTACAAATTTATGCATCAAACAAGATAAAAAGACAAAAAAATGAGCTAGCTAGAAGTTGCTCCATATAGTCCAAATGTAAAATCACATTAATAATAAAAATTCAATAGCTAAAAATAAGGTCCAAACCATCCATTTTGACAATTTTCAGAATGAAACAAACTAGAATTTTTGATTAAAAAATTCAAGTTTTCTATTCATATGTAAATAGAATGTGTCTGATGCATTTAAAAAACATCATAGGTAGTTCTTTCATCAAACCAACACATCCCATTATTCTTCATCCAATAAAACCTATTAAAGTCAAACAAACATTGATTTTAAGTTAAATCTAGGTACTCAACAACTACAATGAAAATTTTGACAAAAGCAAGAAAATAATAATTACCAAATTTTGACAAAAGCACTCTACTCTTTATTCACTTATGGATTAGACTTATGTCTTCTACTTAATGCTTATAGGTATGCAAGACAATTTTTCTTAATACTAAAGGAGAAAAGTACTTCAATTTTGATAAATTAGAGGAAAGAAAAAGTCATAAACTACATGTCAAAACAAGTCTCCGTACATAGTCCTATCTATATTAATGCTTGAGTTTAGTTCCTACATCTGACCTAATACTAACAACCTTTAATATGTTCTACATAAAATACTATTATGAAAGTTCAACCTTATTCATTTCCTAGGATGCACTTATAAAATTAAGAAATGGTATTTAAAAATATAAAAAATGATAAATTCAAGTATACAACCATTAATTCATGCATTTAATTATCTATATTTTAGCATGCATTCATATAAAAGCTAATATTAACAAGTGACCTGAAGTTTTGTCATTCCAAGAGGTATCAATGACAATAGGAATATTCCTCCACTGACAATACCATAAGAAAGCATAGGATTCTGTTTCCATGAAAGAACAAAAAAGAAAACATAAAAACTGGATAAGTAAATCTAGTTATACTTCGAAGGATATAATAATATACAACTAAAAAAATATTAATAATTAAGAAAAGTTTCCAACTTTAAATTGTATCAATGAATAACTCTTCATTAACTAGTGATAACTTATATAGAAGTTCTTTAGAAAGGTAATCTGCTACTGCCCTACCTAGATGAAAAGGTTGCACATAAATCATTATGAGCTTGAACATGCAAGAAATTCCTAGTGAGTCATCAGTTAAGTGAGAACTGAGTTAATTCAATATTGTATAATGTATAAGCTTTTGATTCTCTTAAGGACTTTCATCACATGAAATTTCAGATTCTTTTAAGCCATCGGTGAAAGCAATTAATATAAACTACATTTCATTTTCTTTGCAGGTTTAATGCCATTGAATTGCGTAGTATAAATGTGCATTATTCCAACTCCAAATAATCTAAATTGTGTTTAATATAAATTTCATGTGTGATTGAGAAAATTATCAAATTCCTAGAGGAGGCCACCTCCAGTCCTCTATTTTCCTTATTTCATATATCTTGAGACACCACAAATAAGAAGCACCATTCATTATTTTCTCTAAGGAGCCCAGACTATTAAAATAGAGCCAATAATGGTTTATTTCTTAAAATTTCCGAATGTAGTTGTCAAAACCTAGTGCTTGATAACAGAGGCAACAAAAAAATAAGAAAAGTTACTTAAGTTTCTTCACTTGGTGGTTATGCATGATTAGCACCGGTGTGTCCTTTTACCAAGATGTTCCTGTAACATAATGAGTAATCAAAGGACAAAAGCAGATCAGGGAGCATGATGACTAACCAACTTGACCTTTGTTACTCAAGGATGATTCAGTTGATATACTATCTGCAAAACTACCTTAGATTACTATACTTTACACCCTAAACTACTTTATCCTTTTGTGAAGAAAACTTTGTCCACTAGATGGTTGTGTGAATCTAGTTATATCTATAATCACTATTCTCATCCAAAAATTAGTTTAAAGTCTAGCATGCCTAGACTTTATAATAACAAAACAATTAGATGAATTCTAATCTCAAGATCACTAATAATTGACAAAGACAAGACATATCCCATTATCTATCCAAAAATCAATTTAAAATGCAAAAGTGGTTCCTTGAAAGTTCCATGTTTTAAATATAATAGTGGCCACATGTAGCATAAATATCACAATCTATGGCACGTCAAATAACTAATTTAAATTGATTCTCGCTTGGCAATTGCACAAGTATCCGACTATTCTTAATAAAATTTCCACCATTTACAAACAATCTAAAGATGGTTGACTTTTTGTGTGGCATGGAATTTGTAAATGATTAATGGCATTCACCAATTCAAGAAATGGCAAGAAAGGTACCCCACTAAATGTAATTTCTTGCTTTAATTTTTCTGCCTCAAAAAGGTCCACATTTGACACTGGCCCTCTTCCTCTTTTCTTGTCTTTTCTTTTGTACCATAGAAAGTCCTCAGCCCCTCACACAAATAAACTAGTGACAAAAAGAATTTAGAGAAATATAGTTAAATCAGAGTAATTATAAACAGGAAAAAATGTGAAAAACCTATAATACTAGTAAGATTAGTCTCGATTTTATAAGCCCAAGAAAATATAATTTAAGAAAATAGTTGAGAAATCATGAACTAGATTGAAATGCAAGAAACTTGGAAACCTGAAATGTAGAAGCTCCCACAAGACTTAAAAGAAACTTCCAAAACTATTAGTATTATAATCTACTCAAAGAGAAAACCCATAAATTATTTTCTAACAAGCACATATGAAGTAGTTTTAAAAACAAGTTAAAATCATTGAAACCCTAGGATTATTGTTGAAAAATTAGGGTAAAATAACCAAAATCTATCAGAAAAACATGGTGAATAAGATGAGATTCACAAGAGTGTAAGAGTTTGTACCCTACATTTGTGTGTGTGGTTAGTGTGTGTCAATGTTTGCTGCAAAAAGTTCGACAGCAGGTGTCATGGTGCTGGTATATGTGCGTGTCATAGTGTTGGTGTACATAAGCTTCTATAAGGAGTGATGGTGGAGCTTTTGTTGCAAATCTGCATCTGTGATGGTGGTGTGTGGGTCTTTAGTTATGGTGCGTAGGATTTCCATAGCCAAATGCGGGAGAAGGAGGAATGAAAAGGAGCGCCAATTGCAAAAGGAAAAATACTTTTGGAGGCAAAATTTCAGTAACTTTTGTAAATAAAAATTAAATATTTTATTTTTACTACACTTAATGGTTAGTTGTGGGGAAACATATTTATTACTACACTTGTATAAAAGTGTAGGAAAAATATTGGAGCCAAAATTTAGGTTCCAACAAATTTTTATGGATGAAAAAAATTTTTAAAAAAATTATTTTATCTTTCCTACATCTAATCAAAAAATGTAGGGAGTTATTTATATTACTACACTTGCATAACAGTGTAGGGAAAACAGTGTAGTAATACTACTTTTTCTTGTAGTAATTATTTTTTGTTATAAAAATAGAAAAACAAATGATGCAATAATGATGTAGATAACCTTGAAATCTAACATTTTAGATGAAAATCAACTAATTGAATATATTGCATAAGAGTTCATTACTTTTTTTGTCCAAAAATTCAATTTGGCATTGCTATAGAACCCTATGTATATATATGTATAATATTATATATATACATATAATAATATATATTCGGATTCGGATTATTAATGGATCGGATCGAGTCAAATCTATATTCACTTCATTTATTTCGAATTATGAATTTTTTTAATCGGATCATCATATTTGTTGAATCTTTTATCGGTTAAAGATATTAAATTATCGAATTGAATTCAAATCGAATTCGGATTAAAATTCGCTCCAATGACAATCCTATTTATATATATATATGAATAAATAAATTATGAGATTTTTATTGCAAAATATAAATAATATATTATGTATAATGGGACTCAATTGGGATTGGACCTTAGTTATGGAACCAAAAATGCAATTTTTCCAAATATGATACTACTAGATGAGACATTTCCTTTATTTCATCTTTTTATGGTATATTTTATATTTATACTTAACTTTTCTTACAAGAAATATTTAATGGGAATATTTCAAACGGTTCTATCAAGACATATTATTAATACATAAAATAATATTAGTTGAAGATCGGTTCTATCATATTTATATTAAAGTAAAAGTACGTCAATACGATCACAAATTTAATATTGATTATACAGAAACATATAATATTATGAATATATCTTTATAACATAAATGACTAATGTACGTCTTACGCATATAACTAAAATGAACTTTTTGCAATGTCAATAAGATTGCTCTTGGATTAATTGAGTGAAAATGTATTGACAGAAATAAATAGTCCGTCGTATTCACAACACTTTATTTAGCTTAAGAACTTGTATACTTTTCAAGAGTTCTA
>JACGDI010003156.1:553178-578489 GCA_014898725.1 Jacaranda copaia
AATTAAGGAGGAGACGCCTGGATTTGATCTGGGATACGAAGAGAAAAGTTCTTTATACAAACAAATAATTAGAAAGGTATTTACATTTGGATTCTTGGAATAACACGAAGTCAATGAAAGGGTTTCCATAATTGGATAATGACTTTGTAACATACTAATTAACATCCAAGTCACGTTCTTATTTCTTTCTTTTTCTTTTTTTTCAGCTGCTTATTTTATAGTTGCACATATATACTCTCAGAGAGACATTCTTGTGCCATTAAGCACATATTTTCTTAAACCTGGAATGTGAATTTCAACAAAATATTTTTTCCAATCTATTTTTGTTGCATCAATTTCGAAGTTATGTTGCTCCTCTCTCGACATTTCTTCTAGCAACTTCTGAGTGTTGCCGGTATGGAACCTGACACAAAAGTTTGAAACAAATCAAATGTATACTCTTAGTTTTCGACATAATAATGATGATCTTGATACTTTAATTTTATTCTATGTTTTAATCTTGAATTTTATTGAGAAAAGGCTAAAAAAATGTTTTGCCGCTTCAAATTTCACTTTGTACTTTATATTTTATATATTTTACTTTTTTTCATTAAAATTCAAGATCTAAAGATAATATTGTGTTATAGAATTATATACAGCTTATACGTACATTATACTCATACCTTGCTTTGAAGAATCCTCCGAATTCGTACATCTTGCAGAGTTGCTCAGCATAAGCAACCTTTGCTTTGTATTGTTTTCGGATCTTTTGAAGCATCTCTCCATTTATGCCAGTTGCATTTTTGATCCCATCGGAAATTTTATCCCTTGTGTACTTAGAGAATTCACTAAATTCTTTGAAAAACTTTATCTTCTTGATACTCTCCAAGTCAGTTAAAGGGTTTGAACTAAAATGTTCGTAAAGATATTCAAATATGTTAGAAAATTTAATGGGATTCACAAAGCCAGTTGCTAAATGGTAGACATTCAATTGCGGCTTATTTATAATTCCATGTTTTGCAATAGCTGCAATTATTGTATTCACCACCATGTCAACTGGAACCTGAACGTTGATCACATATGCGTGTGTGTGAAATAGTTCTAGATGGGTTATGTGGGAGAAGGAGATAGAATTAAAGAATGAAAAACTTGTACACTTACAATATCCAAGTGCACGTTAGGATCAGCCAAATAAGCAGGAAGCAGTCCTTTTCCATAAGAAATAATCACTGGATCGAACATTCTAGATCAATGTACAAATCACAAGAGCTTAAGTTGATGTAGATTGTAATAGAAGAAACACTACTAAAAAAGCCAGGTTTTTGCTACGAAAAAATTGTTACAAAAGTAATTTCTTTGCTCTAGCTGCAAATTATAACTATAAATTTTCGTAGCAAATATGATTTCTTTAAATTATAAGCAAAAAAGTTATATATTAACTATCAATCCATAGCCTTGTACATTTGAAACACAATAGATTAGCTATGTATTTATCCATATGAAGATTAATATATATATATATATATATATTTATATAAAGAAAAATCATCAGCCACGGATTGATCATAGCTAAGTTAGGTATGAGAATATTTACTTCAAATTTAACTATGTCAATTTTGTATAGTTGAAACTATAAATTTTTAGCATCAACTATAGATTGGCCATAGCTGATGCCCCTAGTCTTTTGTATTGAAAAATGTGCTGATAGAAAGGTGAATCAAAGATAAAGAGACATGAATTTGAACCTGTTTCCTTGTATCCATCCGGGGACTGGCTCATTGAAGCTACTTTCTATAACAGATGGCCTGACAATAAGCACCGGTACGTCTTCTCTAATTTCATTTAGGACCATTTCACCCATGGCCTTGGTCATTTGATATGCATTATGCCATCCATAGAAGGCAGCCCTGTTTAATTTCGTTGTGATTTTTGACATGTGGTTTTGCATAGACCACAATAATGTCAGATTATAAAACAAAACAGCTAAATAGAAATAGCGATCACGAAGAAGCGGATTACCTCTCTAGGCCTACCCTTCTCAAATCTTTGGTTGCATCATAATTCGTAGCGCCTACGATTGATCTCATAGCTATGCTTATCTCATCAGCGACATCTAGCCAAGGAAACAAAGATGAAGACTTCTCATCATCTTCCTTTCTCTCATTTTCTCCCATGATCAGTGGCTTTTCACAGATTAGCCCTTCTCTTCTTCCATTAACATATGCTGCATAAGCATCATTAATTAGTCAATAAATTAATACATTAATCAATAATTGTTTCATGAATACTAATAGTACAGAAAGAGGCAATCTATACTAGCTACTTTCGTATAACAACATTAATTATACCCGTCGATATATGCACAAAAAGCTTGAGGTTCTTGCATCTCTTAGCAAACCTCATCAGTCGTTGGGGGGCATTAACGTTTGAATCAATTAACAAATCGTATCTGCAAGGGAAAAAAAAATATATATATATATATATATATATGTGTGTGTGTGTGTGTGTACATAACAATAAGTGTAGGAAGCAATATTTTTAATTGTTTAAAGTTACAATTAATACACAATATAGTAGAAAAAAAGAGTAATTAGTTAAGTGATTAACCTGTCATTCAAGGTTGTGCTGGCTGCTGATTGTATTATCACATCTACATCTTTCATAATTTCATTTGCAGAGTAAGTGTCCATTCCTATGTTTGGTTCAAGAATATTTCCAACAACTGGTATCAATTTCTCTCTTACAAAATCTTCATATGAATTCCCATGCTTTTCTCGTATACATTCAAATAACTCTGAGTGTATAATCTAAAACAATGACAATTTTCAACAAATTAATACGACTAAATCAATTGTGAAAATGAAGGAAAAATAAATAAACAACCAGACAAACAGATTAACTTAAGATATCCAGTATTGAGAAATATAGATGTATACTTCTTTTGACAATCTATTAAGTGCAGCCTCCTTATCATTTGCCTTCATAAGTACGTAGATTTTACCGACTGATGTCGACCTCAATAACTTTTCGACCAGCGCTGCAAAAGATTACGCCACCCTTTCGAGGAAATCAACCAATATTGCTATAGTAATAAAACAAAAAAATTGAAGCAAACAAAACGAAATTTCCACTCTTATGTGAGGAAGTGTTTTTCCATTCAAATATAAATCCCTTACTACATATATATATATATATATTCTTATATGATTAAAATTTAAAACGATTACTATTTCTATAAATGCAGAATCGGAGTATTCTCATTTAGTATCAACAGCGGCTAGCAATAGTAGCAGTACTCTTAAATTTCAAATTATTTAAACAAATATACTATATAAATACATATGCATGCATGTACGTACCTTTTCCGACAAGTCCAGTTGCACCAGTTATGAAAATGTTCTTTCCTTCAAAGAACTTAATGATCCCCACACCGCTGCTATTGCCCTCTGCAGACTCCATCTCTAGCGTCAGCTCTGATTCCAGAGGATGGTGGGGAGAAGTGAAATAGGCATAACCATTGATATTGACTCCCAATTTCCCTGTACTTCTTGGTCTTAAATTGTTCTTTCCATAATTACCAAACGAGGAAGCTTTAGCTTTCTGGGAATAATTTTCGAAAGAAAATTTTTTCGAAAAACAGAAAGATAAGCTTTGAGTTAGCAACATGGTGTTTAATTTGAGCTAGCAACCTTGGGTATACTATGTGTTATTACCTTACGTGAGTAGGGATCGTTTATTTATAATTATCAAGTTTCCTTAGTGTGGACACAAGTTAAAACTCTTTGCATGTCTAACCCACACATGTTATAACGTATGACATGGGTTTCAATTAAATTATTACGCAAACGTGTAACATGGGATACTTAATTATACAAATACATGTTGTTATGCAAACGTATAACGTGGGATACTTAATAATACAAATACATGTTACGTAGTCAGCGTTAGAGATTAATTGAGGGGTTATTAATTAGCAATGATTATAAAAGTCAAACACTCTTGAAAATGTTAAAAATTTTCATTTCCTTTCTTTGCGGCGGTTGGAGGCAGTCAAAATTTCCGTCTTGTAACTTTTTCTTATTTGCCTTTTTGCCCTATAAATTGTAAAATTATAATTTTAGTCCAATATGTATTCCAAAATGATCATTTTCAGTTCTTTTTTCGCCAAAGATTAGAAAACCTATAAGAAAAGCGGACATGGCCTGATGGGAATGTGCCAATTTGAATTTTTTGCCATGTTGGCAAAAGCCTAGCTGACATGGTCTAAGTGGACTACTTAGTATGCATTTTTTTTTTTATCTTTTGGCAACATACATGTCTTCTCTTATCTTTTTGTCATTTCAAATATATGATATAATTTGTATATACACAAACATATGTTTATATATATATATATATATATATTCTTTCATATAATCTAAAATCACTCCCGCCAACCTCGTACTCAATAGACGGCTTTACCATGTTCCCCGAAGTATGAGTTGATCATGCTCGGACTTTCTAATAGAATGCACTAACCTCTGACTGGATGTATAACTATATTTGAGGAAGTCTTTAAATGTGGGCTTAGGTTTTCCCTCGTGCAACTCATAGTTGACCTACTGAGGGGTCTGCAAATATGTATAAGTTAACTGCTTCTCAATTATTTCTCGATCATATACAGTTTGTCCATCCTGATGCATATACATGACCAATGGCCACCTTTGCTAATTTCTCCAATCTTTTCCATCTCCCTATGTCCCAAAAATTGGGCAGCATCGAGGAGTCGGGTTTTTACTACCTCACTGCTTACCCTCGATGGAAATTTCTGGTGACCCCCTCATTATCCCATGGCCAAGAATGGAAAAAGCAATATCTTTATATTTGGGGGCATGGGAGCTTTAATATTCCTAGGGCGTGGTTTAAGGGGCACGTCAAGATGCCTGAGAATGAGACCCCGACCTGGCCTAATACCTTCATTTGTGACTTAGTGCAGTTTGGGCAAATGAAAGCCTTGGGTTATATCGAGGAGAGATATTTGGCCTTTACTAGCTTATAGTTTACTGATTTAGGGTTGCTAGCTAGTGATCGACTAGGTAGATGCCTTGGTTGTTTGTTTTCAAATTATTTTTGCCTCACTATATGGTCAATACTCATGCTTTATTTTATGCATTGACAAATTAACAAGAAATCATGAACCAAACACGAGCGCAAGCTTTAGCCCATGCCCAAAGAAACCAAGAGCAATGTTAAAGGGCGGCTGCTCGTCGAGGAGGAGTATCCCATGCTGTTTCTCGGCTTGAAAGTACTCTATCTATCCTACTGCCTATCCAACTTAACTAACAGCTGCCTCTAGCTTTAGCCCATCTCTGTAATAGAGGAGGTCGGATGTCGAGCAGGTTGGGCTTGTGCCAAAGAAGGAGGCTATCGATAAAGGCAAAGGCAGAGCTAGATCTTTTGGTCCCTGATAGGCTATGATATATTTGGTTGGCTAGATGATAGCGAGTTATTTCAGCTAATCGAGTTGCCATCCCCCCAATTCAAGACTAACATAGCTGTCCATAACTCCATGTCGATGGTGACATCAGGGCCAAATGGCTCCTTGCCCTAAAAAATGATAATAGCTGGTCTGTTCATCTCCCATCAATGAAAGATAATGGATATAGCCAGGGGGCATGCTAAAGGCCATAGCCTATCACTTTAATATGGTAAATGTTTAGTTGAGTATATACTGATTGAATTGTTCTTCTAATCTTCTGTGGATTTGACTACAGTGATTAAAATTTTATCGTAAGTTAGCCAACTCGATTATGATTTGTATAAGAGGTCAAAGCTTGCCCTTGATGAACACAATTAGCTCTAAGAGACCATGCTGAAGTGGAGATTCTAAAGGTTGAGGCTGAGTTTGCAGTAGCTCAGATCGATTAGCTGATCAAGGAGTTGGAAAACATCACACTTAGCTTGAGGTAAAGGATGCTTAGTTGCTAGTTACGATTGTTGAGAGGTGTTTGGTAGAAGAATTGCTAAGAAAGGTTAGAGTGGATGCTCAGGCCCACTATGATACTGGTTGGGCTACGACTAGTACGCTCAACTTTGCTTAGGGAAAGTTTGCTAAGATACTGCAAAACATTCGACGAGAGGCAATTCAATAGTTCATGCTTACTTTAGCTTTCTAGGATGCCAATGTTGCCTTCTTTATCGATGATGAGAAGGATGCCTTTAACAAGGTAATCAAATAGCTAGAGTTTCTCGATCATTCCATTCGTCCAGATATAGACAATATCTAAACCCAATGCTTGACGAGCAAAGTCGCATGTATCTTGATCCTAATGAGATTGTTCCTACGGAGAGAGCTAATCCTGATGAGGCTACTCTCGTCAAGGCACTAGTTGCCGTGCCTGTGCCTGTGCCTGTGCTTGCCCATGTGGCTAGGGTTGAGGTGGTAACTATTGTGTTTGACTTCGCGAATGACTTTGTCTTTGACATCAGGGATGGCAACGTTAATGTGGCCGACTTCTTTCCCCCTAGTGGGCACCCATTCTTAGTCAATGAAACAGGACCTTCCCAACCAACTTCTATGGTCTAAACAGTACTTGCTACAATGCCCGAGCATTGGACCGAAACATTGTAATTGTACGAATTTCATTGGGTGATGATCTCGATTGAGCAATTAAGGAAAGGGTAACAAGTGCGAGGATTGAGGGGTTGGGTCAAACTGAGCATATGATGATTTGAAGCAAATATTTGGTTGCTTTATAAAGCCCTTCTCTGGAGTAATATGATAATAATTTTTTTTGAATGTAATCAAATACTTTGAAGTTTAATGAAATCTCAGTTTGTTTTCATTGATGTGTACTCCATTTTAGTATGCCTACTTTTGACACTTCATTTTTGTCAAGTACCAAATTCTAATAATTGACTACACAAACAATTTGGTTCCAGATAAGAGATGATAAAACATGACTTCCTAGCAAATGAAATAGTGGATTTGGCAATTGGTTAGCACAAAGGATAGTGGAATTAATCCCAAGTTGCAAAATTTGTTACTTGAATTCGTTATTTCTTGTAAGATTGGCTTTGACTAATTGGTCAAGTTGTCAGTTATAAAAAATGGTATGGGTTTGACTTCAATGATCGACTTTTAACAATTAACTCATTTAATTACTTAGGCTAAAAGGCCCTAATTTCTTGAATTGAATCCATTATTTAACTTAATTGTTGGACTTACTATGAATGATCAATTTGTTTATTCAGTTGGGCTAGAAGGTTTTGATTATGCAGCTTGAGGTTGTTATCTTGATTGATTGTAGGGTCGATCGTAAACGATCAAGTCATTTATTAGTTTAGGCTAGAAAGCCTTGATCCTATGGCTCGAGGCTATCATTGGCATCAACTACAAGGTCGATCATAAATAATCAAGTTGTTTATTGGTTTGGGCTAGAAAGCCCTAATCCTACGGCTTGAGGCCATCATTGTGATTGACTATGGGGTTGATCATAAATGATCAAGTCATTTATTAGTTTGGACTAAAAGCCCTGATCCTACAACTCGAGGTTGTCATTATGATCGACTATAGGGTAGATCATAAACGATCAAGTTTTTATTGGTTTCGACTAAAAAATGTTGATCTAATGTTATAAGTAGGTAGTTGTAGAATGGTAAGCAATTTTACTAATGTGAAATGATACAGTGGAGACCTTGAGTCTTTTTACACATAGAATTTTCTCAAATTCACTATATTACACAGTCGAGGGAGTTTGTTGTCGGCCATGTCTGCAAGTTAGTATGCGTTGTGCTTTACTACCTTAACCACAGAATATGGGTCATCCCACTTTGGGTTGAGCTTACCTTCATTCTTCGAGATTTTGACCTTCCTAAAGATGAGGTCACCAATCTTGAAGCTTCATGGTTGGATTCCCTTATCGTAATATTGCAACATCTTTGACCTATAGCATTACATTATGGTGTACACCTGGTGGCACAGCTTATCGATCATTTCTAGGTCGAATTCTCTTTTAGAGTTGTTCCTGATGGGATTGTAAGGATCACTCAAGTAGTGTGTTGTATTAGTTCTATTAGGATAATTGCCTTTAACCCATAGACCAAACTATACGGACTGTGACCGATAGCCATTTGAGGAGTTGTCCTATATGCCCAAAGTACCTTAGATAGGTTATCTGCTTAGCATGTTCCAATTTCTTCAAGTCGAGCCTTAAGGTGATTGAGGATTGTCCAATTTGTGACCTCTGTTTGGCCATTACCTTTAGGGTTCCTGACTAAGGTGAAATGTTGTCAAATTGCTAAGCTTTTGTACTAGCTTCTGGTATTTTGCTTTGCAATTATGCCTCATTATCAGATATTATCACTTTGGGCAGAATAAAGTGGTAGATAATATTTTTCCATATAAAACGTTTGATGACCGCATTAGTTATCTTAGGGATTACTTTTGCCTTGACCCACTTTGTAAAATATTCAAGAGCAACTATCATGAACTTCCTTTGGCCTATGGTTATCAAAAAAAATCCAATTATATCTATTCCCTACTGGTCAAATGGACATGTGATCTGGATAAGTACTAGGGTTGCTGTAGGTTAATAGGGAATGCTCGAGTAGACCTAACAAGATGGGCATTTCTTAGCAAAGTCGACCGCATCCTTCAATAATGTTGGCAAAAAATATCCATACCTAATAATTTTGTGGACAAAAGATTGGCCTCCTGAATGGTTTCCACAGAGACTTAAATGGACTTCGCATAAGAGCTTACATGTCTGTTTTAGTTTTAGGTACCTCAATAGTGGTCTTGTAATCTACCTCTTGTAAAGTTGACCATGGCCTTCGAGGGCGAATTTAGTTGCTTGGCCTCTGAGTTAATGCACTTGAGCTTTGTCCTCTGGGACTGTTTTATCCCTTAAGTAAGCTTTTATTTTGTCTTGCTAAGAGTGAGATATGTCTTTGATTTGCCTCACCAGGTTCTGGTTGGGGACATTTATGGAAGATTTGTTGGCAACTAGGAATAGGTTATTTTATCTCTAGTCCCTTTCATTGAGCTATTGAATTTTGACAACATGTTAGCCCATTCCTTCTCTGCTTGGAGAACTTGGCTGAGAGTGAAATTTTTGAACTGTTGTTATATCCTCTTCACTTTGGCTAGATACCTAGCCATTATGGACTTCTTGGCTTCAAATTTCCTTCAATCTATTTTAAAACTACCTATGAGTCAGTAATGGCCACCAGTTGTTTAACTCCTTTGTCTACAGCTATCCTCATGCTAATGAGAAGGGCCTTGTACTTTGCTTCATTATTTGTGATAGGGTAGTCGAGTTTGACAGCAAAGTCATGTTCTTCTACCTTCGGGGACCCTAAAAAGATGCTAACTCCTTCTCTTAATGAAGTTGAGGACACATCAAAGTGCAAGGTCCAAATGAAGGAGTCTTGGTTGAATTTTTCAGGGAGGTCAAGCCCTTCGGCGATGAAGTCTGCCAACACTTAGGCTTTGATGGTAGTTCAGCCTTTTTCGGGGAGGTCAAGCCTTTCAACGATGAAGTCCGCAAACACTTGGGCCTTGATGATAATTCAAGGTTGAAAGGTGAAGTTGAACTCTCCTAACTTGATGACCCACTTTGTTAATCTCCTTGATGTGTCAGGTTTTGATAGCACTTGTTTAAATAGTTGATTTGTTAGGACGACAATAGAGTAAGACTGGAAGTAAGGCCTTAATTATTTTGCTACAGTAATGAAGGCAAGGGCAAATATTTTTATTTCTAGGTAAGTGTGCTCTGGACCTTGCAAAGGTTTACTATTGTAGTAAATAGGTTTATGGGTGCCTTTTGTGATTGAGACCAAAACTAAACTGATTGCTGTTGATGAGACTGCTAAATAAATATACAAAACCTTAAAAACCGTAGGTTTGGCTAACATTGGGGGTGCTAAAAGGTATTATTTTAGTTTGACCAGGGCCTGATTGCATTATTCTATCTGCTGGAAACCTAATTTTCTTACATTCTTCAGGATCTTGAAAAATGATAAGCTTTTGTCGGCCAAATAGGTAATAAATCGATCTAGGGCTATAATTCTTCTGACCAGGCACTGGACTTGATTGTTCGAGGAGGTGTGATGTGCATAATGGCCTAAATTTTCTATAAATTTGCTTTGATAACCCTTTGACTAACCATGTAGCCTAAAACTTTGCCTCTCCCTACCCCAAAGTCTAGTTAGGGTTAAGCTTCATGTCAAATGCTCATAATATGGAGAATACATGATTGGGGTTAGTTAAGTGATTTGTTGCTTTTTCTGACTTGAGATCATGTCGTCGACATAGACTTCCATGATTTTTTGGATCTCATTCTTGAACACAAAATTTACTAGTTGTTGCTAAATTGCTCTTACATTTTAAAGCCCAAATGGCATGACCAGAAAATAATACATCTATTAGGGATGATGAAATAAGTTTTATCCTTGTTCTTAAGTGCCATGAAAATTTGATAGTAGCCTTAGAATACATCCATCATACTCAACAAATCACAACCAGCACTTGAATCTGCTAATAGATCTATACAAAATAAGGGTAAGGATCTTTAGGGCAAGCTTTATTCAAATTAGTGAAATTGTTACACATTCACCACTTTTCCTCATTTTTAAGGACAAGGACTACATAACATAACCAACTTGGATATTAAATCTCTACAATGTATCCTGCCTCTAAAAGTTTGTTGACCTCCTTCTCGATGATCTAACATTGTTCAGTGTTGAAAGTTCTTATCTTCTACTTCGTTAGTTTGAATGGGGGGTCTACACTCAAGCGATGGATGATGACAGTAGAGTCAATTCCTTGGAGGTCGGAAACCTTCCAAACAAAAATGTCAACATTCATCTTGAGAAAATTAATGATGAGGTATTCCATGCTACTGTCCATATTATTTCAAATTCTGGTGGTCTTGTCAGGGTTCCCTAGCTCCAACTCAATAATTTTGAACTCGTCAATTGGCTCAACCCTAGTTTTCTCCAGCTTTCTCTTCTTGCTCAATTGTCCTTCCTTAGGTTCAGTTACTAAGGTGTCCCCCAAGGGTTTCAATTTTGGTCAATTTTTCTGTTCATTTGCCTTTACTGATACTATATAGCACTACCAGGCCTCTTTTATGTTACAAAGGAGCTCACCTATCCCAACAGTAATTGGGAATTTAACCTTGTATGATAGGTCAAGACAATGGCATGAAAATCATTCAGTGCTGGCCGACTAATGATTCCATTGTAAATAAAGGGTACATTGACAAAAAAATAGTTAGCTATCAGAGTTTGGGGCTTAGAAACTTCTCCAAATGATGTAGATAGAATTATCGATCTTTGGGGATGATTTCTAACCTCCTAAACCCAACAAGAGGGGTTCATATAGGCTCAAACTTCAACTTGACTATGTTCATCCTTTTCAAGGTCGACATGAAGATGATGCTTGCTAAGCTCCCGTTGTCAACCAATACTTTCCTGACCTCAAAGTTTGCAATTTCTACAGATACAACCAAGGGCAATCCAATTTGTTATTGGCCCCTTGATTTTCAATATGAGAAAAGTCAGCATTAGAGAGATTGGATTAGAGCTGGTCGAAAGCGGGTAGATTGTCTTGACTGGGGAAGATTTTGTAGATTCTAGTCTGCATTGATTCTACCTCCTAGATGACTTCAAGTCCTCCTAAGTTAGACCTTTGGCAATGGTGTTGATTACCCCTCAATGGGTAGGCGAGTTTCTTCCCTTTATCCTCCTTGCTTGAGCTAGACGACCTTTCTCTACGAGGTGTCTGGTTGGTTTTGTCCCTTTCTTTGATCGCTTGCTCATCGTCAAATTTTTTCAAATGGCTTTGTCGAATTAGCCTTTCAATCTCATCATGAAGATTGAAGTTGTCTTCTATGTTGTAGCCATTTTACCAATGGAAGTGGCAGTATTTATTAGATCTTTGCATAGCTTTTGTCTTAGTAAGTTTTTTGGGCTTTTTTGAGGAGGTTGCCATGCTGGATGGTGAACAGAACCTCTTTTCTAACTATGTTGAGGGGCGTGTAATTGTGGAAATGTTTGATCGGTGATCAATAACTGTCTTTGTGTTGTCGGTCGTCCTTATCCTTTACCTTCTTCTTGTCGATTTTAGGATTGCCATATTTCGAACTATCATATCCTTCTATGTCATGTACCTCTTAGTGAGGTCGAGCAGCTCGTCCATTATCCTAGGTTGCTCTCTGACCAAGGCATTGGCACATTCTTTATGGTGAAGACCTAAGAATAGCACATTAATAAGAAACTTAATCCATAAGTTGCATTCTTTAAGATTTTTATGTTGAATCTGGTAAAGAAATCCCCGAAAAGACTCGCCTTCTTTGATCTAATCATGTGCAAATGAGTATGGAGGAGTTTTGACTTCTTTCGACTAGTGAATTGATGGAGAAACTTATCACACAATTGGTCACATGAGTATATAGATGCTGGCTCCAATTTCACAAACCTTCAGATTCGATGAACCATTATATCTGGGCAGTCCAGTGAGGACCTTAGCATCAACAGTAATGTGCTCATTGATAATTTCCTAAACAAATAGTGACTCCCGCTCTCGGTGAAACTTTTGGGCTCTATCATGGTGGGGGTTTCTCTTAGAATTCCTTTTTGAGATTTTCTCCAACCGCTTGTTCAACTGCTGCACTTAGTGGGACACTTCTTCCCACTTTTCTTTGTTGGCTTATGACATGTTTCTATTCATTTAGGGCTTTTGATGCTCGACTTTAATGTATTACAAGGCTCGAATAGCTTGAGTGTAATAATTGACCTAATTTGCCACTTCCTTTTTAGGGGTTAACCGTGCTTCCTCCCTTGTGAATTGCCCACAACTGCTCTTTCATCTAGTTGATGACCCCCTGGATTCTGGTCAACCCTTGATCTCCATGTGGAGCTTCTCCTCGAACGGGGTAGGTTGGGGAGTGGCGCTCGCAGTTGGTCCAGGCTAGTTGTTGTGTCAACTGTGGGCAACCATGAGTTGGGCTGAGATTAGAGCAGATATCTGCTTGCTTATCAATTACATGAGTTGAGGCATGGTCAAAGTGACTACTTGCTCTAATTGGGTGGCAATTCCCAACACGACATGATAATCCAACACAAATTTGACAAAAAAAATTGGATTTGGGTTGACTCATTTTGGGTTCAGGTCTAATAAGGTCAATACGAATAAAAACCCAAAGAAAATAGATTGGGTTTGGTTGAATTTCAGATTACACGAACAACATAAAATTTGATTATGGGTCACTCAATAACCCAAACCCACTTAAATCAACTCAACCCAATCCAAATTAAACAAATACAATTTAAAATTTTTTAGAGATAAAAATATAAAATAACAAAATAAAGTCTTCAATTTAGCAATATCAATTTGGCATTTTTTTGTTCTTATTTATTTTCACAACCATATATAATGGATTACTGCAATTTTAAATTACTTCTATTGATTATTTTTGTATCCAAGTGAACATGAAAATTGAATTGCAAAGAGTTAACAAAATGCTGCTTTAACCACTGAATTATCCAAGCTTTTCTTCAATCTTATATAATGCAAGATTTTACATATATAAATAGATAAGAATTCTTTCTATTGAGAGGTTATAAAAAATTCAAAAAACTTAAGCAAGTTTTTATAATAATTTATGTGTATAATTGAAATTATATGTTTACTTATTTACTTGATGACATGTTTTTATTAGTTTATGCGTAGCATAATTGAATCAATATAAAGTCAAAAAATAATAATATTAATTTTAAAAAGTTAAAAAAAGACAGTTTAATTGACACAAAAGATCCAAAAATTAAAGAGGGTGGGTGAGCAAAACTTGAAAAAGTATGATATTTTAAAAATAAGACACTTTGTGATTTTAATATTTTTATGATGACATAGCTACTAGAAAATAAAGGGAAAAAAGTCCTAAAAATAAATATATTATGTGGTTCAATTAAAATTATTTTAGAATGTTGCTATTGTGAAGTTACAACAAGAACTCCTTACTCCTATTTTAATTTATTACTAATTAAAAAAAGATAAAAATAAAAAAAAATAAAAAAATTGAAAAGCTAAAACAAATATTCAAAATAATTATTTTAAAAATCATGTTTACCTGAACCTAACCTGATATGAATCAGGTTAGATTAGGGTTAAGCACTTTTAGGTTGTCATCAGGTTGGGTTAGATTTGGATTGAAAAAATTAATGTTATATCCTTACTTCAATCCAACCTAAACCCATGCAAATTGCCACCCCTAGAGCAACATCAGACTCTTGAGGTCAAGGAAAGGGAGTTGGGGGATCTCTTGTCCTTTCCTCTTTCAGACGCAGCTCGCTTGGTGTTAACCATCTCTCAAAGTTCCAGACTCAAGGTTTTTCACAGATGATGTCAAAATGATGAGGGTAAAATCTATTTTATAAGTGTGATGGGTTGAGATCCAATACAATTGACTAGGAGGTAGGTCAAAAGGTATGCTTAGGAGAGTATTTAGGTTGAGTCTTACTACCAACAACAAACGTCGGGCTAGTTAAGAAGCCCTCAACTAAGGCAGTATGACGCTCAAGTTAGTGAAATGACTAAAAGGTAAAGCAGCAAAATGAAAGCTTAAGATGATATTATGCATACCTTCCAAGAGGCTGATAGGGGTTATTTGTAGCCTTCCCAAGGGGTTTATTTGTCCATGATGCATTTGGCACAAAGAAAGGGCATTTGTCTCTACCCAAGGACCTTTGAATCTTCTCCCTTTTTTGTACTATTCCAGGTGGCGCCGCCTTCAACTTTCTAGGACAAGGTGATACATTGGAGATATGTTGGTCTGATAAAGCTGCAAAAGGTAGTATGGATAGTGACACGTACCATTAATGAGGAGGCATGCTGCTTGGCAAGTCATTTAATGCAACAGAGAGGCTGTTGCCTTTTGTCGACCTCTAGTTGACCGGACAATTCATGATGAGGTATCCCCACGTCTAGTCCACACGATGTAACATTGTCATCACCAAAAGCTGGGGAAGTTTACATGTCTAGATGGCAATTGAACATAATCTGATCTAATTGGGCGAGCACTAGCATTTGCCCCACGTATAAATATCCTAAGGTCGAGGGCTAGTTAACTGTCTGCTTGGCTCGTGATAGGTTGGGCTTGTAACCAATTTGGGCCGCCACAAGCCCACTTCCATGGCGACCTTATGTTATTGGGCTAGGCTTGCTGGGTTGTCCCATATCATAACCACTAATAATTTTATCATCATCTAATTGTTTTTGAATAGGTCCACTCAACGATGTAAAATATCACAATAGAATAAAAGAATCAATCACATTAGAAAAGATCCTCTAATTCCAATTCAGAAGTTGATGGGACCTTTAGGAACAACCTTCCTAATTACGAATGTTTATTCATTTTACTATTTAATTACTAATAATTAGATCATGGCAAATAACTATTTGCAACTTGATAATTTAAAATAAACTTTTTCAATAGTTAAATATTATTTAATAGATGAAAATGAGAAAATTTCTAACTCTGATCCCTACAATAAAATTATTTTCACTTTGAATTATTAATTTTCCCATCCCAATTATTGTCAAGAAACATCTACAAATGGGTCTTGGGCAGTTCATTTGTGAAAAATATATGCATAGCCAAAAATGCATCACACCTAAAATTAGGTCATGTTAAACTTGTTCAACTTGACTTTATAGTAATATGACAAGCTAAGCCTTATTTGGCCACTCTAGGTGCAACTGTTAATGGCCATTGTAGGGTAATCATGTATGAAGGAGTTAATTTAATTATATTTGTATATGAAAAATTGAGATATGGTGATATAACCCAGGAGCTTCCAAAAGTAGAACAAGTGTTAGAAGTGCGTTCGATTGATTCAATATCGATGAATCTAGAAAAAAAAAGGTTGAGGGTTGGAACAAACGTATGCTAACTATAGTGCAAAGTCATATCTCTTTAGTAACTAAAAGCCAAAAGGTTTTTCGATCCTAGGGGGTGCAGATTAATAATAAGCATATAGAAATTATTGTATGTCAAATAACATCAACTGTGTTGGTTACAGAAGATGGAATGTCTAATTTTTTTCACCTGGAGAACTAAGTAGATTTTTGCGAGATAAATGAATGGGGCATGCATTGGAAGAAGCGGTTTGTTACCAAGCCCTCTTATTGGGATTAACAAGAGCATCTCTCAATACTCAAAGTTTCATATCTGAAACGAGTTTCCAAGAAACTGCTTGAGTTTTAGCAAAAGTAGCTCTTCGAGGTCGAATTGATTGATTAAAAGACCTGAAAGAGAATGTTGTTTTGGGGGGTATGATACCCATTGGTACTAGATTGAAAGGATTAATGCCCCCCTCAAAACAACATAACAAGAGCCCTATAGAGACAAAAAAAGGAAAAAAAAAATCTATTCCAAGGGAAAATGAGAGATATTTTGTATTGCAATAGAAAATTATTTGATTCTTGTCATTTGAAGAACTTCCCTGATAGACCAAAACAATCATTTATAGGATTTGGTAATTCCTAAAAGCGGATTCATCTTTTAGACTATCTATATTTAATGCAGTTATTTGATTTAGTAATCAAAATAGTAAGCAATAGAAAAAACTAATGGCTTGTTCACCTATCTACGGACAATCTACAATAGAAGAGAAGATTCCATTGGAACAATTATTCATTTCAATTCAAGGTTCCTCATCTCTTCTTTTTTTTGAAAAAAAAAAAAGGGGAGAGGGTGTGGGGAGAAAATGTTTGTTCATATAACTCATTACAAATATTACATTATGCTAAATTAATAAAATAGAAAAAATTTAAGAAATATTAATTTTTCTTCTTTCATTTCAACATCATTATGAACAACTAATTTGTTGCCATCTCCATTATCATCCCCATTGGCATTTATAGATTTCAATAACCTTTGGATGTCATCTGCTACGTGAACAACATTATTAGCTAATGGTTCATGAGACAACACCTAACAAGTAATAGTTTTAAAATGAAATCATATATCTTAGGAATCACTAGAACTCAAATTCTCAGACAAAATTTGGTTAGAATCAACTATTCTATCATGATTTCCCAATCAAAAACTCAATTTTTGCTCTTTGATTTGGAACTGTACCATAATATGACAGTGATTTCTTAATTTGTTTAGAAAAATCTTGTATCTTCTAGCATTTTATGAATGGAAAAGAGTAATGACATAATATTGAACAACCATTTTTTTTCCTTTTATTGCTGGAAAACAGTTGTAGATGAATGAACTTAAAAGTACTTTAGTAGGACATATAATGAAAACTTGTATTCGTGAGCAATAAGGGTTAATTTACCATTTTGCATTTAAATGCCTAATATAAAACTTGTTGCAATGTCGAACGCTGCCACTGTAATTTTCATGTATGTTTTCAATATATTGCACAATTTTTTGCATTGTAACCTGTTGATCTTCATATTAAAACATGGCCACTTTTCAGCTACAATGTACTTATAATTTACCCTCTCTTCTTTTCTCTTCATTTTTCTTAATTTTTTTTATATATCCTAAAAATTCAAATGATATACACTCAAATAATTAAAAAAAAAAAAAATTAGTATCATAGAATAAAGTAAAAAAAATATTTATTATATAATAAAAAAAATTTAACACACAAACATAGCGTGTAAAAATCACTTGTATATAAAATAACTAAAAAGGAAGAGAAAACTGGGCATTGCAATTGTTAGCTTGGTCTTCTATTAAAATAATGGATTTTCAATTGAGCCTGAGCCAGGTTCCGGCAAAAGCCTTTAACCAAACTGTGAGCAACTATGGAGGATTTCATCTATGATCTAAACAAAGAATTGGGCCAAATTTCTAAACGAACCATTTTACACTATGAAGCTTTTTCTAAGGTTGTCTATGCAGACTCCAGGCCAAATCTTGGGACATTTTTTATAAGAAGTGTGGTCAACCGATTGAATTTAGATTAAATTAATCCTACTTTTAAATCTAATTATCAAAATTTGTATGTCAAGTGAATCTAATACTTTTGAATTTTATGTCAGTTAATATTATTTTTGAGTTTGATATATAATTGAAATTGGATAAAAAAAAAAACTTAATCAATTTAATATTTTTTAACTGTAAGAAAAATATTATAAAAATACAAGTAATTTGCATGTAATGTGACTTTGTTCAAGTGAGGCTCCAACTCCAACTATTCTTTGAAGGTGCAAAGCTCCCGATCCCTTCTACTTTCTTCCTCCTACGAAGATGATGGTTTAGGCCTAGTTTCGGCTCTTACTCGAAGGAAATTTAAATTGATATATATATATATATATATATTCAACCACATATTAATATTTGCACCGACAAAAAGATTGAATTCAAAAAGTAGAACTTTTCATCTATAGAAGCTAAAAATTGAATGGCCCCACTGTAAAAGGACAAAAGGGAAGATATGATTTAAATAGTGTTTGGATGATATTATAAATTTTTTAAAATATTTTATTTTATGACATGTTTGAGAATTTATACGACGTGTCATAAAATATTTGTAATTTTTTTTAAAAAAAGAACTTTTTAAGTTTGCAAAATAAATGTTACAATTTTTTTTTTCAGAAAAAAAAAAGTCTCTAGCTTACTTTTAAAATTTTAAAAAATTTCTTTAATTTTAATTCTTTTAATTATAAAGTTATTATTTATTAACATCTTATAAGTTTTGAAATATTTATTTTATCCAAATACTTTAAGAGCTTATTCATAAAATAAAATTTATTATCTCATAAGCTCCAAAAATATGTTACAAGATTTTATGAGCTAACTAAAATCTTAAATAAACTTAATCAAAACACCCTCCTAATTTATGATTCAAGAACTGTTGGCATTTGACTCAATTTTTTGGAGACCAAGTTTGACTAGAATTAGAATTCCGTCTTATATTAGGTTTTTTAGTTCTAGATGAAGTATTCAAATAGTTTTCTATTATAAATAGAAATGTTTATTTGATTAATTCAGAGCAAACTCATGAAATTCATAGTACTCATGAGGTAGTTATTGTGAGTATAAGTAGAACAATACAAAGAGGTGGGGTAAGTATTTCTTTGGTAGTATAAGAGTGGTTGTACAAGAGGTGTTTTGTCTTGAGTTTGAGTATGCCAAGTTTACTAGTGAAATTCTCTCATAGTGGAAAAAGGAAAAATCTTGTGGAAATAGACAAAATTTGCTAAATCACATAAATCTATGCGTGTTTTATTTTTTTATCTATCGGATATTAATTTTTTCAGCAAATTTGCAGGTGTAATTTGTGGATTCTTGATAAATTAAATCTCGTGCCTAAATTATTTCTGTTGTGCTCTAACAAATTAGTATCAGAGCTCTGGTTGGGACTGCAAGTTGAGATTTAATATTTCAGTGTCATTGGCAAATTACTTCATGGTTCAAAAACTAGATCGCAAAAGGAATTTTACTCTTTGGCATGGAAGGATGGAGGATCTCCTAATTCAATAAGGGCATTGAAGGGAAGGTAGGAGAATCCAATAGATATGAATGATTTACAGCCAAAAGATTTGATTTTGTACTGCGGACAACATTACCAATAATGTTGTGGAGATAATTGGATTTTGGATTTCAAAATGTGTAATGCATGTTTGCTCCATGGAGAATTATTTTTTATGCACTTCAATTATGGAAAACAAGTAATTTGTCTTTATGCTATTATTCTACATGGAGAGCTATGGATATTGGAGTGGTGGAAATCAAAATAGTTGTCGGACCTATTCGTACTTTGAGTAGTGTGACCTATATCCTAAACACACAAAAGAATCTAATTTCTTTGAATTAATCGAATTTCAGAGGTTGTGAGTATTTAGTGGAGGTGGAGTCAATTGTACATGTGCATTGGCCGAAATGAATTAATTGGTGCAAAGATTAATGAATAAAAAGGAAAATCAGAACCAAATATTTAGGGAAATTTATGTGCATGATTGAATATTGCTCTTCCTTTATTTTTTTTATCTTTCCTTTTTCTAGGCTGTTTTCTTGGAAGTTTTTGGATATGAGGGACAAATTTTAAGAGGGTGGGGATGTTTATTTTCTTATGTGACTTTATTTGTTTATCCCTGCTGCTCGGAGATTCAAGTTCCTTTGCTTGCTTTTCTTTTTCAGTTGGTATCTTGGAATTGGAGTACTTGTGTAATATTTTCTGGTGGGGCTTAAGGCTTAGAGGAACCATGCAAAAGGATACTGGTTCTGGTGGCCCATCGACGCCTAGTGGGCCAACTGCGCGGCTGCATCGGCGCAGAGGTTCAAATTGTTGTAATTGACATAATTAACATAATTAATTGTTAATTAATTTTGAATAGATGTCAATTATGGTTGGAATTTAAAGATTAATTGTGGTGGTGCAATAGAAGAAGCAAATTGGTTAAGTATTTTTTGTTGAGTTGTCCCACATGAAATGCTTGAGAAAGTGAAAACTTACTTGGACATTATAAAATCAAGTTGATGAGTTGAAGGGTTATTCAAACATTTCACTTGTCCAACATTAGTTTTATAAACTAGTGTGGACTAATTTATATTGAACTCAATTAAGAATGCTTGATAAAGTATTCTTTAAAAGGTTCATATGAGTGGACTGCATGCGCACCACCGCCGCCTAGCATTGCCCCGAGTCGTGGGCGCTAGGGCGAATGTCTCAGTCTCAAATTCAATTAAAAAATTGAATCTTAAACTTGACCAGGCTGATCGGATAAGGGATTAACCGAGTCAACTAGGCTTATCGGATAATGGGATTGACCAAATCATGAGTCATATTCGTTGGAGATCTTGCTAGATACTTAGGGAGTAGCAAATATTAGGCCTGGCAGTCGGCCCATCTTCCGCAGCCAGCCCTAATCCTTCTCTATAAATAGACTACCTTGGGCAGTCTTGGAGAAAAAAAAACACCACAAATGCAGTGCCTTTTCTACCTTGAGTTTTTCCCTCCTCTCACTGATTATCCTGTTGCTCCATGGCCTTCTCATATCTTTCTGCATTCTTATATATTGAATATACACATATCCATACACGAGAGGTCCTATATTCTGGTGGTTTTGGCTATCTGATTCTGGTTTCAGCGACTGAGTACTAATTGAGGTGAACGAGAAGAAATGCACCTAATCGTTCTGGACCATCTAATTCTGGAAGGAGCTGCACTGTACCCATTGTACTAGTGAGTTGGGGCGCTCATTTCTTCAAAGCAAACAAAATTTCTCTGTGTTTTGGTCATCCGATTGATTCTGTTATGATACAGAATTCTTAAAATAAGTTTACTTTTAAATTTTAGTATTTACATTAGATAAAACTAACATCATGCTTTATTATTTTATTGCCTCGGTTGATATATGAATTTTGGCTTTTTCTGAACTCGTATCTAATTAAATAATTGCTAAAATTCTGATTTGCCTTAAATTTGACGTATATTTCTGAATACGCATGCTGTATGTTTAATTCTAACGACACATGTTAAATCTGATATTGCATGCTTGATTTGAATTTCATATTAATAAAAATGTACGTACTAACTCAATTGTAATTATCTATTCTAATTCCTTATAATCTGATTTGCATATTTATTTGCATATTAGTATATCATGCTGCGTAATTTTTTAACACAAATGAGGTTGGATATCTCCTTTTGCATCCAGCTATACTCTATACTCTTGACGTATTCTTCTTCTCAATCGCATTACATGGGAATGGAGTTTATTGCATGGTAAAGCTTGTTTTCCATGATCTTTTTAGGGTTTGAGAAAACAAAGGATAAATGTACTGCCTTAGTTTAGATTTGAATTTGGTTCTGTGTGCAGGAGAATGCTAGATGGACTAATTAAACAGTATTTCTTCATGACATTTTCTGACGCTCAACATTAACTATAAGGAATGCTGTCATGGAAGCAGAACCATCGTTTAAGTGTGATTTCTTTCTGTTGCTAAGTTAAACTTAAGGTACTTTAGCTTGCCATATATATTGGAACTTACAAATTTGAAATTTAAAATTTGTTTGCCTCCTCATTTCTATGACTTAGGTTCCTCTAGAAGTTGATAAAGATAATGGCAGCCATTTACTTGCTAATGATCGTAACAAGTACAAGTCAATGTTTATCCGTGCATATTCATCTGTTTGGATGATTGGAGGATTAATTTACCTTCATAATATACATGGGTCACCTTTATACCTGGGCCATGGTTGTTGTTATCCAAATTCTTACGGCAAGAGAGTTGTTCAATTTGCTTAGGAGAGCACATGTGAAGAGACATGAAGACAGGCGCCTCCCTGGATTCAGGCTCTTAAATTGGTGTCTGACTGATTTAGCTCATCTATTTCAATTTATGTTTCATCCTCTATTCCGCTGCATAAATATATGACACGTGTGTTAAATGTTTTTTTATAGAAATAATTGATTGATAATTAAATACACTTAGTATATATATAACACATTGAAATAGAAGATAAAATATCAAATGAAATAGAAAATCCAAGCTGGTGTGACTTAGTTTCTGGTCAGATTCTTAAGTTTATGTTTTTCATTCTTTCTTCTTGCCCTTGAAACTTTACTTTCATCTAGTGCACCTCCCAATGATTGCCAGGGTTATTTGTTTTCTTGGAAATTTGTTTCACATTATTACCATGACAAGCAAAAGTTTCCAGGCATTCTGTATCATGTTCTATGTAAGATTTTATAATGTCTTCTACCACTTAAATTGTATTTATGGGCCCCTTAGTTTGAATTGCCAACATCTTTTCAAGGACTACTTTTATTTTATGTCCATGCTTTTCAGTGAGTTTCACTGTATTTAGATGTGTGCTTGTTTAAACGACTGTAGTTGGCTTTCCCTTGGCCATTTGGTTGAACTCATACCATCATCTGTTGTAAAATCAATGACATCAAGGGACCCATGGCAATTTGGTGTACGTTTTTGAACCATCTTATCATTCTTCTTTTCTATGACTTTACTGTCTCTGACTTCTCTTCCACTTACCAAGAGAATTCGTTTCCAACCACTTGCATATTGTGCCTCCTGCTTCAATTTATGTGTTGATTACGTAATTATATATTTTATACAGACTCACTGGTCATAAAATGTAATTAGATTTATAAACATGTTCAATCCTTGATTGGTTGTATTTTGTGATATTTAATTATTAACAGGGTTTTATTGTCTAGTCAGTATGATGCTTCCAACAGGTTACTTGGTTGCAAAGAGCAGAACTGAGCATCATTACAGCGAAGAATTAATATAAATTTTGATATGAAATATTTTCTACTGTGTTCCACCTTGGAGTCGAGCAAAGAATAGATTAGATGACTTACATACCACAGCAAATCTAAATCTCTGTACAAATTTGTGAACACATCTGTACCAAGTTCAATCTTTGCACATGTGAAGAGCTCATTGACTTGCTTGCTCCGTAGCCATGTTTGCTTCAGTCTCTTGATTTGATTTTGGATATTGCTTTCTTCACTTCCTGTAGGACTTCTTCAGATATTTAGTTTTGTTATTCACCACAAAGCCTTGTCCATTTATTTTGGAATTTCCCACTTTTTATCATATCCTTTTGTTTTCAGGCACTTTTTCTTCACAGCAATGTTGTTTGTGTATGGTCACATTCTCAGTCAGAGGCTTGACAGCACTATATCACTACAGACAAAGCTTTATGTAAGTTGGTGAGCAAATTTATCAAGTATCATTATGGGCACCTGTTATTTCTTGTATATTGCAGGTTGGTACTGATGATTGGTGCCTATCTGTTTCTTTTGTTTTTCTCCTCTTCCATCTCTCTGAGGTATCTCATTGTTAGGCTGCTTCTAAAATATGAGCGCATACTTTTATCAAACTGGTTTTCTGTATAACATATGTTGAACCTTTCTGTTATTTCATTCATGATGGCATACAATGTTTACATTATCATCTGGGATGCGTAAATTTTAGCATGTCAATTGTTCAAGTAAATACTGAATAGAATATTTTCTTCTTTTGGTGAATTCAGGTTTCGTGTGTTTCATTCTCACACTGAAGAAGAAGATGTACAAGTATCAATTTGGTCAATACGCGTGGACACATATGATTCTGACTCTGGTGTTCACTCATCATTCACTGTGGCAAATATTTTTAAAGGCATTTTCTGGTGACACAACTTCAGCCTTTCTGTTCAGCATTATTAGTCACAAACACCAGCTACTTTTCTATCACTCGCTTGATTCTATTTGTCATTATGGCATTTGTCGTTTGGGTCACTTATAGAGACTGATGCCAATGTTGTCAAATGTACTCTTAATATATCTGCCTCAGTGGCTCGGTGGATATAGATTTTGGGTATTGAAATCCAAGGGCCCATTTGGATATCTTCTCATTTTCAATTTTCATTTCCATCATTTCAAAATGTGAAAATTTAGTTATGTATTGTGACTTGAAAATGAAAATACATTTGGATAACTTGTTTGAAAATAATGTTTGTATAAGTTTGGAAATGAGAATGTATTTGGATAAAAAAAAAAATTGCATGTAAAGTTGTCGAATTCCAAATCCTATGATTTGATATGTGGATAGTGATTATGAGAAATATAGTAGAATTATTGTAGTAATTATCTTGTATTAAATATGTGGTGGGTAGTTGATAATTGTATTATTTTATTATTCAGTTGATAGTAAGTTGGAGCACAGGTACGATAGGTTTTGAAAATGGAGAGAGAAGAATATTTTCTAACTTGGAAAACATGTTTTGAGAGTAGGAATAAAAATATGTAGGGTAAAAATGTGAATAAATTGATGGATCTTAAATTTAAAGTAGTAGAAAACATCAAAATGGGGGTTGAAAATAAAACCAATGGGTGTTAAGCTTTAATCCTATTTCTTGGATGCTTACACTCCGTTTGGTACAAGAATTTTGAGGAGGAAAGGAAAAGAAAATGACAAAGAAAAGTATTTTTGGTGTTTGGTTATTAAGGAATATAAAAGAGAAAGGAAAAGTTAAGAGAAAACTTATTATAAAGAAGGAAAATGTATTTTCCTCCAAAAAGGGTGAGGAAATAGAGGGGAAAATGAGAGAAAACATGCCTCTACACTTGTTCACGTCTCATCGTTGAAACATGATTCCAATTGCATACAGAGGATCGGATTGCATGGTCATTTGGCAAAATTGGGAAGGTTTACTTTTTTTCATTTGGTGCAAAGATGACTCATGTTATTTTAATATTTTCCATTTCTCATATGTTCATCGTTTTGTTTTTTTAGCAAGGAGTTCTCAAAATGGTTGATGCTGCAAAGAGCTTGTTGGTCCGGAACTCCGGTGGATTAGAATGATATT
>JACGDI010003163.1:13515-247571 GCA_014898725.1 Jacaranda copaia
GTGCAAACCAAGAAAAGACAAAGTATAAAATGTGTTGCTTTGAAGTTCATTTTAGTTCAACTAAAATGAGGTAGGAATTAGGGTACAATTCGAAAGAATCGAGGTATAAATCCAGAACAAACAATGTATAAAATGCATTTTTCTTACGTAAACTTTGATTCCAATGACAATTTAAGTACAATTTGGTGGAATTGAAGTGCAAAACAAGAAAAGACAAAGTATAAAATGTGTCGCTTTGAAGTTTACTTCAATTCAACTGAAATATGGCAGGAATTTGAGTATAATTCGAAGGAATTGGTGTACAAACTTGGAAAAAACAATGTATAAAATGTGTTTTGTTGATGAACATTTCGATTTCAATGACAATTTAAGTACGATTTGATTGAATTGAAGTGAAAATCAAGAAAAAATAAAGTATGAAATGTCTTTCTTTGATGTTCACTTCACTTCAACTGAAATGAGGCAAGAATTTGAGTACCATTTGAAGGAATTGAGGTAGGAACCCAAAACAAACAAAGTATAAAATGTGTTTCATTGAAGTACAGTTCGATTTCAATAACAATTTGAGTACGATTTAATGGAATTGAAGCGCAAACCACAAAATATCTTATATTCAATATAGTTTCAAACTATTTTTGAACTAGTCGACTCAATTAAATTAATCTCATTAATTAAAGGGTACCCAATCTCCCTAGACAATATCCAACCTCAAGCCATTGTGAGCCGATGTCTAATAAATGGTAGAACCTATTGGGTCACACCCAAAATAAAATTAGCTTCCTAATTAATGGTGATAATTTTCTAAGGAGTTAGAAAAGAGATCTCTCTATCCTAATGGATTGAATTTTGTTGCCAAGTTTGAAGGTCAATTTTAGCTTTACTGATTTAAGTGTTATATTGATCAATTAATTTAAAGAGTTAAATTAGACCAATAATTAAGAAATTAATTATTTGGTGCCAACATTACCATCAATTCGCCAAGTTAACTTAAAGAGTTAAGTTAACAATTAAGTTTAAAAAGTTAAGCTAATTTAACTTAAAGAGTTAAGTCAAAGCATAATTAATTAAATAAAAGAGTTTAATTAGATTAATTAGAAGGAATGCATTTTTGTAAGGAAGACTCAAATGAGATTTAATATAGCATCTTAATTAATTTGAAATGAGATTCCAAATGTAATTAAAATGCAAATAAAATTCCAATGAGATTTGGATTCAAATTTTGCCACTTGAGTAACCCCACTTAGCCACCCCCCTCATGCATTATGTGATGCCAACTTGGCATCACACATTTTCAACCTCTATATATAGATATAGAAAGAGGAGGTTGTGCATATGACAAAAGGTGTGAGGAATTAGATGTTTCATTTTTCCCTCCAAAATTAACCCCTTGTGCAAGCTAGCATTTTATATTTTGAAGGCTTAGCTTTTCTTCCTCCTCCTGCCAAACGTTTGGCCTTCTTCATCCCCAATTATCTGGTTCTATTGCAACTTATGAGTTAGAGAATTTAGAAATTTTTATTGGAGTGTAGACTATCACAATAGAGGCAAGACGTGTAGCTTGCTCTTTTTCTAGAGAGCTCTCTACGTGAGGTACGATTTTGTGAATTTCTTCAAGAGGATCCAGATGGCCAATTGATCTAAATGTTTGACTGAAGATTTTTGAAAGTGTTGGCTATCTTTAGTAATATTTTGGAGGTGATTTGGTAGGGCAATCATTGCAATACTTCGTTGTGCCACGAATAGAACAGATAGAATCTAGAATCTGTGAAGAGTTCACTTGTTTCATTCTGAATTTGCTTATCAAAGTAATCCTCTATCTAAATCTGAATCCAAGGCATGATTAAATCCTTGTAATGCTTGTAGGCACTAGTTATTACATGTTTTAAATTTTTTATTATAGATTTTAGTGCATATGTTGCTTTCAAATTAAAGTCAATAAATGGATCTTTAGAGTTTTCAAACTCTTTTCTCACTCTCTTTGGATGTAAAACAATCTAATTGCTCTAAATGAATCTTTTATTTAATGTCTCCATCAAGGAAAGTAGTTTTTACTTGCGTTTGCCATGCCTCGTAGTTATAATATGCGGTTATGGCAAGTAAAATCTAAATGGACTTAAGCATAGGGACTAATGAAAAGGTTTCCACGAAATCAATATCGGGTCTTTAAGTGTAACCTTTTGTCACTAGTCACGCCTTAAAAGTCATCACGTTTCTATCTACTCCAAGTTTTTGCTTATAGATTTACTTGCAACCAATCAAAAACTATTCCCTTTGGTAGATCTACCAAAGTCCATACTTTGTTTAAGTACATAGAGTCCATTTTAGATCTCATGGCTTCAAGCTAATGTCCCAAATCTATGCCCAACATAGCTTTCTTATAAGTCTTCAGATCTCTATCTGATTGACCCATCTTATGAAGAAATCTAAATGTTTTGGGTACTTCTAGATCCGGTCCGACCTTTTTAGAGGTTGTGTACTAGGCTCTTTGATATTTATTTGTTTCTACCATTTGAGGGATTTGTTGATCGTATTGAACTTCATCAAGTTCAATTACAATGCCTTTTCTATCTTATAGAAATTCTTTTTCTAAAAAGAGGTATTTCTTAAAATAAACACATTTTGTTCCGAGGGATCATAAAAGTAATAATCTATAGATTCTCTTGGGAATCCTATAAACTTGCATAAAGTGGATCTACTATCCAAATTATCTCCTATTGTCCATCTCACGTAGATGGGAGATCCTTAAACCCTTAGATAGTGGTAAGAGAGTACTTCGCCATGCCATATCTCATATGGTGTTTTTGGCACCAACTTTGAAGGTACTATTCTTAATAACTTTGCTACTATCATTAAGGCGTATCCTCAAAAGGATACAAGCACATTGAAAAAACTCATTATAGAACATACCATATCCAAAAAAGTACAATATCTCCTCTTGGTTACTTTATTTTGTTGGGGTGTGCCAGGTGGGGTCCATTGAGAGAGAATTCCATTCTCCTTTAGATAATCTAAGAATATGGTACTTAAGTATTATTCCTATCAATCCAATCGAAAGGCTTTAATTCTAAGTCCCTTTAGCTTTTTTGCTTCATTGTTATACTCTTTAAACTTTTCAAAGGCCTCAAACTTGTACTTTATAAGATACATTTGTTCGAACTGAATATTACCATTGGTGAAGGTGATGAAGTAAGAATAGTCTCCTCTCCCACTAATATTTAGTGGTCCATAAACATCCATATGGATCAAATTCAAAGGATTCATGGAGTGCTCTATTTGTCCTACAAAAAGAGCTTTGGTCATTTATCTCTTCATAAGATTCACAAGTAGGAAAGTCCTTAATGCCACTAACATTTAGTGCTTTGAGAGCTTCTAACTTGTTCACCCTATTTTTGGAGATATGACCTAGTCTTATATGCCACATCATGGTATTATCTTAGATATCTAATTTCTTACTTAGTTGAAAGTGTATTAGTAATGGTTAAGAATCCAATATGTACAATTCCTTGTTAAATGTACCATGAGCAATTAAAGAATCCATTCTTTATTACCTTCAATCTTCTATTTGATATAGAAGGATCAAACCCTTCACTATCCAAAAAGAGAATTGAAATAATATTTTCACTAATATATGTTACTATTTGACAAAGGTCCAATACAAATATGGAGTTCTCTAAGTCTAACTTATTATATGCCTTTGACTTTGGACACAATTATTGTTCCTTAGCAAAGGTGGTGGATCATATCTACATCACTTAGTTCTATTCTTCCTTCTATTCGGTTTTATTTTTCCTTCTATTGTTTATAACAACTTATAAAGAAAAGAACCACATACGATATCTTATATCCATATGGAAGAATTTAACCTAAAATGCATTTCAATAAAGTACATGCCTTTTTTAAGGGTTGCAAGGTATTCCTTGCAATAGTACTTCTAATGGCCTATTTTTCCCAAGTAGAAACAAATAATATTGACTAATTCCTCTGTAATCTTCTTAACCCCTCAGAATGCCTTTCAAAGTTGTTTTCCCTTTGAAGAAGAACATTTCTTCCTTTTACCTCTCTTTTTAGGACCCTAGGGCCTATAGACTTGGAGGAGGAAACAAGTGTCAAAGGTTTACCCTTGTCATGATAGCCTCCTTCTAGATCAATACTTTGATCAATAAAACATGGCTAGGATGTGTTGATCAAATCCTCATGGAGATCATTGTCCATCACTACATCCAAGTTGAAAAACTTCTCCAAGCCTAATCATCTTTAGACCATAGTCGATGACACATGACTTCCTATCCATCCTAGCTTGAAAAGTCTCCTTTAACAACATAAACTTCTCATACCTTGTTTGCTTTACAACTCTTTGTAAATTCTAACCAAGGTACCATTCATGTGTCCTTGGGACTTTTAAAGTTTGTAGATGCCATCATGAGACTAAGGGATAGAATGATCCAAAGCCTAATTTATAAACTTTTTATGTATCTTTAGATCTAAATTAATATCAAAGGGATTAGGAGTACCATGATATAGGACTTCTATCTGCTTCTAGGAATCTAGAATGATTTTTGAGGTTAAGTGAATCAAGGAAGTTTGGCCCGATTAGTTTATTGATTTCTAAAATAACATTGAGCGGAATTTTTGGCTATTCTTGAGATTTCACAAATTCTTAAAGGCCAAAAAAAGAATAGAAGTATGTGATTGGATTTGATATTAAAAACATGTTCATGGTCTTTCAAACATGTTTATCTCCTACTGTTTTATCAAATTCTTCACCCTTAAGAAGAATTTGGGAAATCAAATTTTCTAGTGAGAATTAAGACCCCAATGACTTGCCAATGGACCCCTGCAAATAAATGTCATCCATGAGCAATCAAAGGGTAAGCAATTTTTGCTAATTACATCTCATGCAACTCCTAATGTATTTTGCCTCACTTTTTATATAAACCCACATGACCATGTGCCATCTATATTACTAAGCGTTAAGTCCAACCCCCCAATCAATCTTCGATTCAAGATAGCCTCACGACATCCCCTGTGATTGAATGCCAATTTATAAGGGTTTTTAAGTGAAATGTACATCTCATGCTAAATGTATGCTCACAACTTTACTCCTAAATGTGCCCCCGTGACCGAGTGCCATCACATAAAATTGAAAGCATCATCATGGCATACACTATTAATGGAAGGCTTAGATTAATTAAAACTCTTTTAATTTCTATCCATTTAAATTTAGTATTTGAAAACATTTAGATCTTCTAAGTAGAGGTTGCTTGCAAAGGTCTCATCATTTTTATCTTCTTATTTAGGTTCTGTATATCATAATTATGCATCTCATACATTCATAGGATATGGAAAGCATAAATAAGTAAATAGCCTAGCATGCTTCTAGGGTGGGATGACCATAAGCCTAACCAAGTGATGCACTTAGAGCCAAAGGTGCATTACTCGGTTGATTTTAGGTGGGTTGATTAAACTAAGCTATTATATGAGTGTATCCCATACATTCATAGGTCTTTAAGCTTCCTTGGATCCTCTTTGCTCCTTGCAATTTTTATAAGATAGAACAAAAGGCATGCAAACCTCATTTAATACAACCCATTTTAACAACTTGAAATAAATAAAATTAATATTAAAAGGCTCATGATCATCCCTATTCATTCATCATCCATTCAATATTTAAATGAATAATTAATAAACCAAGAATTGACTTTCGATTCCAACAAGTGCTAATCATATTGATAAATAATCGGTCATGCAAAAACAAACATAACACTTATGCATCATATTTTTGCCACAATTGGAGATCAACTTTAACAAGTTTTCAAAGCAACCAAAAAGTGTCCAACACAATTTTGAGGCCTTGCACAACTTTTGTGCAACCAATGTGTGTGTTTCAAAATAAGTTTGGTTACTAAAGGAACCAAAGAAAAAGCTCAAAACCCATCACAAACCCAACTAGGGGCTGTTGGCCAAGGCTTGCTACTGGGTAGTAGCTCTTGGCTATTGTCATACTCTGGGCTGTTAAGAGCCCGTAACACCTTTGTTTTGGGGTTTATGGTTGAGGCAAAATTTTGGCACAACTGTTGTGCACCAATAATTTTAGAACAACTTCTAAACATCAAAACTCACAACATAGGTGAAAATTTTAGATTAAAACACCTTTAATATTGAAATATCAAGTGCCCAAAGATACTTGAAAAACATGTTTAAGCAGAATCATATTTTTCGAAAATCTCCAATTATATCTAGTCTTATTGGACCCAAAAATGACTAAAGCAACTTTAAGGCCATTCACAACATGCTATATCAAAATATAACATCTAACAATGCCAAATAAAATTTTAACATCAGAAAAATGAATCAAAACATGCCCATCACATGATTTAACAATTAAAGCACACAATAGCATGATTCAATCCATCAATAAAAAAGCCACAAGCAAGATCATTCATACACTCCAACCCATCATATGGATCAAGTAAATGGTGATTTTTATTAGTTCTTCACAAGAACCAATTGCCCAAGCCAAGCAAAATCCAAATCCATGCATGAATACAGCTCTGATACTACTTGAAGGTTTCTGTGCCACTAGAATCCAAATATTATTAAAAAAAACAAAATTGAATAAACTAACCCACACAGAACCACAAGGATATAGAAATGCATAGGATTCAGATTTATAAGAGAAAAATACCTAGGTAAAAGCAAAAAATTCAAAGAGCAAGAAAAATCTCTTAAACCTTCAAACAGGCTCTTCATTGATGTAGTAGAGTCACCACTGATTTTCCCCAAGATGGACTCCTCTGTTTTGGTTGAAATTTTTATTGGAGCTCCTCAACCATTTGAATATTCTCAGTTTCAAATTTTAGGCCAATTAAAACACTATAGGTACTTCCAGAATAAGCAAAATTTGGCTGTTAGAAATAGCTCTAGTTAAGAGCGAAAACAACCAAAATGGATTACCTATAATGTAAATGTCCACACACCAAATCTATAAATTATTCTCTATATAAAGGATGGAAAATCTGTAGAGAATGGTGGGAGGAAAGATAGGAATATTGAGTTGGAAGGAAGAGACAGAAGGAGTGAGTGATAGATGGCCAACAACTTGTTATTGGGAGAAAATCACAAAAAATGTGCACACCTCACATTTTTCTGGCCAGCCACTCTACCATATCCATATATGGGAGTGGTCACACACCTCCCAAAAGGAGGTGATGCCAAGCGTCCCTTGCTTAGGTGGCCACTAACTTTGTGATTAATGAATTTAATTACTAATAAATTTCATCCAATGAAATGTCTTGCAATTAAATTCTAATTCTTATTAATTGAAATCTTCATTTAATAATTCTTCCAAAGATTATCTCTCTAACTTAATTAAATTAAAAATTTTAATTTAATTAATAATTATTTGACTTGACTCTTAAGTCAAAGTGCTTAACATTTTAAGCTAGTCAAAATTAACTCAACTCTTAAATTAATTTTCACCAATTAAAAGTCATGTGACTTCAATTAATTAACCATTAATTAATTGATCTTAATGTAACTCTTAAATTAATTTAACCAATTTAACAATTAAATTGATCAACCTAAAATAAATACAATTTTGCCTCCTCCAAAAATTGGTCATAGATTTTCTAATTCTTAGAAAATTTTTCTTCCTTCAATAGATCATGTCATTGGCTTTTGTGTGTGACCTATTAGGTTCTACCATTCATTAGATATGGGCTCACAACTCCTTATTACTTTGGAATACCAAATATTCATTATAATTTAAACTCCTTTAAACAAAGTGAATCAATTCAATTAATTTTACTAATTGAAGAGTACCCAATCTCTATGGTTGATGTCCAACCTTAAGCCCATGGAGCCCAACTAATTGGTCAAAATAAATACTTTTGAAGAACTATTTTAGGATTACACATACCATGCAAATACAGTCCTTTCATCTTCTATCTCCCAAAAAAGGCCTAAGGTAAGATATTTGTTGGCTTCCTAATAACCTCGATATTATATTTCTATTCTTAATGTTCGATTCCATTTGTATCCTTATCTTTAGAAATTCCTTCCCAAATTTCCACATCACTTTGTGTAATGATTTCTTGGATCGATCATTATAGAACACATAAGAGATGCATAGCCCTTCACAAAGACGAAGAGTCAGATTCCCTATTAGATCTTATAAATCTCCATGCCAAGTAGCTCACACCTAATCTCTACCCAAAAGACCTGCTAGGTTTTCAAGGAAGAGTCAAAGCATGAGAACTAGATACAAGGTTATCATGGGCCCTTAGGTTAGAGGACTAATAATGTGTACTTGCATAAGCAGAAGAACTAGCCGCTGTTAACTTACCACTATGGCTATCTAGTGAATTCTTCGATAGGTCTTTAATACCTTGTTCTCTAACAAGAACCCATTAACATGCACCCGTATCTCATACAGTTGCTCATGGAACAAAGCAATCTCCAACCTTTGAATTTATGCATTGTTAGTATAAGTTTCTCCAGATTTTAGATGCCCCATCTTATAAGATCCTATGACTTGGAAGATTTAAGATCACGATCAAGTGAAACTTATTCCATGGTCACCAAACTAATTCCTACAGTCATAGGTGATCTAAAGGCTTCATCCAAATGCTAGTGAAGTGAGACAAAGCATAGGATAAAGATGACCATGTAAAGAATATCATTCAATTAAGACTATATCATGAGTGAAATAGTTTATAAGGCTAATCTCATTAGTTTGTAAGGAATTATTGCAACATCAATTGATTGTGGATGGCACTTGGTCATGGAGGTCCATTGGCAAGTCATTGGGGTCTTGATTCTTACTAGAAAATATGATTTCCCAAATTCTTCTTGGGGATGATGGATTTAATAAAATAATAGGAGAAAAATATGTTTGAAAGAACATGAACATGTTTTAGTGTCAAATTCTATCATATGCTCATATTCTCTTTTTTGCCTTTGAGGATTTGTAAAATCTTAAGAATGACTAAAATTCCACTAAACCTTATTTTAGAAACCAATAAACTAACTAGGCTAAGTTTCCACGATTAACTTAACCTCATAAATCATTTTAGATTCCTAAAAGTGGATATAGGTCCCATATCATGGTATTCCTAGTTACTTTAGGATTAATGTAGATCTAGAGACACGTGAAAAGTCTATGAATTGGGCTTAGGATTGTCCTATCCCTTAGTCTAATGTGGCACCTACAAACTTCAAAAGTCTTAAGGACACATGAATAGTACCTTAATTAAACTTTACAAGAGTTGTAAAGCAAACAAGGTATGAAAAATTCATTTTGTCAAAGGGGATTTTTCAAGCTAGAATGGGTGTAAAGTTATGTTTCATCGACTATGGTCTAAATATTATTAGGTTTGAAGAAGCTTTTTAACTTGGACGTAGTGATGGACAATGATCTCCATGAGGATTGATCCTCACATCCTCGCCGAGTTTTATTTATCAAAGTGTTGATCTAGAAAGAGACTACTATGACAAGGGCAAACCTTAGGGGAGCTAGAAAGGGAGGTAAAAGGAAAAAATGTTCTTCCGTGAAGGGAAAACAACTATCAAAGGTATCTGGAGGAGTTAAGAAGATTATAGAGGAAATAGTCGATATTATTTATTTTTAATTGGTTAAAATAGGCCATTAGAAGCTATTTGCAAAGGTTACCATGCAACCTTTAAGAAGAGTATGTACTTTATTGAAGTGCATCTTAGGATAAATTCTTCCTTATGGATATATGATATTGTATGTGGTTCTTTTCTTTATAAGTTGTTAAGAAGAATAGAGAGAAGAACAGAAAGAAGAATAGAACTAAGTGATGTGGATATGATCCACCGCTTTGGCTAAGGAGCAAGAGTTATGTCAAAAGCCGAAAGTGTACAATAAGTTAGACTCAGAGAATTTCATACTTGTATTAGACCTTTATCATAAAGTACTAGATATTATTGCAAACATTATTTTAATTCCCCATTTTTGATAACAAATGATTTTATCCTTGTACATCAAATAGGAGATTGAAGGCATTAAAGAATGGGTTCTTTAATTGCTTTTGGTACATTTAACAAAGGATTGTACATATTGGAATCTCAACCATCCCTAAGTACTTTCAACTAAGTAATAAAATTAGATATCCAAGAATACACCATTTTATGACACACAAGACTTGGTTATATTTCCAATAATTAGGATGAATAAGTTAGAAGCTCTTGAAACACTAAATGTTAGTGGCATTGAGGACTTTTCTACTAGTGAATCTTGTTTGAAGAAATGAATGGCCAAAGCTCCCTTTATAGGACAAATGGAACCCTTCACAAATCCTTTGGATTTGATCCATACGGATGTTTGTAGACCACCAAGAGTTAGTGGGAGAGGTGGCTATTCTTACTTCATTACCTTTACCAACAATCATAGTTGGTACGAATAGATGTATCTTATAAAGTACAAGTTTGAGGCCGTTGAAAAGTTCAAAGAGTATAGAAATGAAATAAAAAAGTAAAAGGGACTTAGAATTAAAGCTCTTTGATTAGATTGCTAGGAAGAATACTTAAGTACCATATCCTTGGATTATCTAAATAAGAATGGGATTTTCTCTCAATGACTTCACTTGGCATACCCTAACACAATGGAGTAGTTGAGAGCAAAAACTGTATCTTGTTGGACATAGTACATTCCATAATGAGCTTTTTTGATGTGCCTATATTCTTTAAAGGATATGCCTCAATGATGGTGAAGAAGTTACTAAGAGAAGTATCTTCAAAGTTGGTGCCAAAAATACTATATGAGATATGACATGGAAAAGCACCCTCTTGCTACTATCTAAAGGTTTGAGGATCTCATATCTACATGAGACAGACAGTAGGAGATAAGTTAGATGGCGGATTCATCTTGAGCAAGTTCATGGGATACCCAAGAGAGTTTTTAGGTTATTACTTATCTGATCCTTTGAAACAAAAAGTGTTTGTTTTAAGGAATGTTACCTTTTTGGAAAAGAATTTTCTATTAGATAGAAAAGCCATTATCATTGAACTAAATGAATTTCAAGACGATCAAGAAATCCCACAAGCAGTGGAAATAAAGGAGTTGCAAGAGCCTCACACATAACTTCTAAGAAGGTCGGATTGGATCAAGAAGTAACTCGAAAGATTTGAATTTCTTTATGAGATGGGTCAATCAGATAGAGATTTAAAGACCTATGAGGAAGCTATGTTGGACATAGACTCGGTACATTAACTTAAAGCCATGAGATCTGAAATAGGCTCTATGTACAGAAGCAAAGTATGGACTTTGGTAGATTCACCAAAAGGAACAATTCCCATTAGTTGCAAGTGGATCTATAAGCAAAAGCTTAGGGTACATGGAGAAGTGGAGACTTTTAAGGCACAACTAGTGGCAAAAGGTTACGCTCAAAGACCCAGTATTGATTTTGAGGAAACTTTTTCACTAGTTGTTATACCTAAGTCCATTCGAATTTTACTTGCCATGGCTGTATATTATGATTATGAGATATGGTAAACGGATGTGAAAACCACTTTCCTCATTAGTGACATTGAAGAAGAAATCTATATAGAGCAACCATAAGGTTTTACATCCTAAGGGAGTGACCAAAAGCTTTGCAAACTCCAGAGATCTATTTATGGACTCTAATTGGCATCTTGAACTTGGAACATACATTTTTGATATGATAGTCAAATTGTTTGGCTTTGGCAAAAAAGTTTATACAAAAGGACTAGTGGGAGTAGCATACAATTTATTATGCTTTATGTCGATGACATCCTCTCATTGGGAATGAGGTAGGAATATTAGAGTGTGCTAAAGCACGGTTGTTTACACAATCTCCATAAAGGATTTTGGCAAAGCATTTTGAATATTGGGAATATATATCTATAGAGATATATTAGGAAAGATGTTGGGGCTTTCCCAAATCCTATACATTGAACAAAGATACTAAAGAAGTCTAGTATAGAAGAATCCAAGAGAGGATTCTTGCCTTTGGGACATTATCTTCGTCTCTCCAAGTTTATGGCCCCTTAGACTAATCACAAGAGATATAGAATGTCCCATATATCTCATACGTCCACATCATGGAGCATATTTATGCCATTAAATGTACATGATTAGATGTGGCACACTTACTAAGCATTATGAGTATGTTCCAATCCGATCTCGATAAATGTTACTGAAAGAACATTAAAATAATCCTTGAGAAGGACAAAAGACTTGTTTTGGTATATGGCAATGGAGAATTGAAACTCATAGAGTTTTTAGATTTTAGTTTCCAACCCAACGTAGATGACCTAATAGCTACTTTTAGATACAAATTTTGCCTTAATGGTGGCATGGTGAATTGAAAGAGTTCCAACTAGATACCACATCTTAGATAACCTGTAAGGTGAAATACATTGTAGTTTTGGAAGCCACAAAGAGAGGTGTTTGGATAAACACGTCATCTAAGTATTGGATATAGTTCTTAGCATGCATGAGCTTGTGATTTTTTTGGAAGATAATTTAGGAATTGAGCTAAGATCTCATCAGTGATCAAAATACATTAAATGCGTTTTCATTTGATATATGATATCAATTGATAGAGATGACAACCGAGTGGATAAAAGTTGCCTCAAAAGAGAAAATAGCAGAACCACTATATCAACGTCCAAAAGTTAAAGGTCTTTGGAGGACATCTTATGAAGATAGGTCTCAAAGCCATAGGGAAGTAGCTTTATGGCAAGTGGGAGATTTTTTATATGGCCATTTTTATCTTATGCTTTATTACCCTTCACTAGCATTTGAATGAAGCCCTGAGATCACCTATAACTGCGGGACTTGGTTTGATGACCATGGAATAAGTCTTACACGTTCATGTTCTTAAATCTTCCAAGTTATAGGATCTTCAGAAATAGAGCATCTAAGATACGGATAGACTTGCACTAACGATACATAAATCTAAGTGTCAGAGATTACTCCATTCCATGAGCAATTGAATGAGATATGGGTGCATGTTAATGGGTACGTGTTAGAGAACAAAGTATTGAAGACCCACCAAAAAATTCACTAGATAGCTGTAGTGGCAAGTTGATAGTGGCTAGTTCTCCTGCTTATGCTAATGCATATTATTAGTCCTCTCACCTGAGGGTCCATGGTAACCTTCTCATACTTAACTCTTCCTTGACCACCTAGCTAGCCTTTTGGGTTGAGATTGGGTATGAGCAACTTGGCATGGAGTTTTGTGAGATTCAAGATAGAATTCGACTCCTCACTTTGTTAAGAGCAAGTGCATCTCCCATGTGTTCTATAATGATAGATTCTAAGAAATTCTTGCCCAAGGTGGTGTGACAGGTTGGGAAAGGAGCTTTCAAAGGTGAGGTAACACAATGGGATCAAACATTGAGAATAGAGATATAGTATTGAGACTATTAGGGAGCCGACAAATATCTTGCCCTAGGCCTCTTTCAGGAGATAGGAGATGGAAGAATCGTATTTGCATAGTACACATAGAGCGATGATGGTTCTATAAAATATTCATTTCAACCAATTAGTTGGGCTCCATGGGCTTAAGGTTGGACATCAACCATGGAGATTGGGTACTCTTCAATTAATGAGATTAATTAAATTGAGTCAACTAGTTTAAAAGGAGTTTTAAACTAGAATGAATTTAAAATATTCAAAAGTTACAAGAAGTTATGAGCCCATGTTCAATGAATAGTAAAACCTATTGGGTCACACGCAAAATCCAATTAGCTTCCTAATTTTGGGGGAAAATTTTCTAAGTGTTAGAAAAATATTTCTCGTACTGGGCTAATTTTTTGGTACCAAGTTTGAAGGTCAATTTTTGCTTGATTAATTTAAGTGTTAAATCAACTTATTTATGGAGATAAATTTGACCAATTATTAAGGAGTTAATTATTTGGTGCCAACATGACCATCAATTGATTAAATTAACTTAAAGAGTTAAGTTAATAAAATTAAGCTTAAGAAGTTAAGCTAGTTTGACTTAGAGAGTTAATAATTAATTAAATTAAAGAATTTAATTTAATTAATTGGGAAAATGAAGTTTGGAGGGAAAATTCAGATAAGATTTGAATTAAGCATCTTAGTTAATTTAAAATGAGAATTCAAATGTAATTAAGATGCAAATGAGATTTGGATTTACATTTGCCACCTTGGCAACCCCACTTGGCCACCTCCCCCCCCTTCGCCCCACCTTCATGCATTGTGTGATGCTAACTTGGCATCTCACATTTTCAGCATCTTTATATGGATATAGAGAGAGGAGGTTGTGCATATCACATTTGGTGTGAAGAATTAGATTCTTCCCTCTTTCCCTGCAAAACCTTTTGCAAGCAAGCATCCATATGTTGAAAGCTTTGCTCTCTTCTTCTTTTTCTCTACCTAAAAGTGGCATCCACCATTATTGAATATCTGGTATTAATTCAGCTTATATACTATAGATTTAAGAAGATTTCATTGGTGTGTGGATCCTTTCAGTAGAGGCAAGACATTTGGCTTGCTTGTTTGTGGAGATCCACTTGCACATAGTCTGGTTTGGTGAATTTCTACACGGAGTTCCAAATGGAATTTTAATCTTAAATTTTAACTGACAGTTTATCATGGTGTTGAGAATCTACATATAGTTTTTCAGAATTTTTGGAGGAATTTGGATGGGGCAATCACCGCACTCTTCCAGTTATGCTAGTTGCTGGCAGTTTCTGGACTAGTGAAGTGTTCACTTGCTCTCCTTGGATTTTGCTTTTCAAGATAATGCTCTCATGAAATCTGAATCCCTAGCATGATTAGATCCTTTTTATTCTTTTAAACAATAGTTAATTTCATGTTTTAAATTTTTTATGTTAGATCCTAGTGCCTTACTTGCTTGCACTTCCTACTTGTGAATCTTGTTTATAAGAAGAATGACCAAGGCTATTTTTGTTGGACAAATGAAGTGTACTACAAGTCCTTTGGATTTGATCCATAAATATGTTTGTAGACCAGTAAGAGTTAGTGTAAGAGGTAGCTTTTCTTATTATATCTCCTTTACCGATGATCATACTTAGTTTGGACATGCGGGTCTTCTGAAATGCAAGTCTGAAGCTTTTGAAAAGCTCAAAGAGTATAAGAATGAAGTAGAAAAGCAATTGGAACTACATTCTAGATTACATTTCTAGAACTTTCCTCTACTTTAGAATATTCCAAAACAATCTCTAGAAAATTCTACATAAGTTCTACCACTTTCCTACGAGTATGTCAAAGTTTCTACAAAGTTTCGGAGCTTTCTGGACCAACTTTAACCTCTTTTGTCTAGCCCTTTTGCATGTCATGAGCTGGGGCATGACATTGAGTTGCCCTAGAGATCTTTCTTCCTTTGTGTCCAAGTAAAACTTTTTTCCTTCTTTCCTTATACATCTTTCCCTAAAACAATGAAATTGAAAGAATAATATCTTCTCTATTTTATATGTGTTGAAAAGATGAAGATTAAAATTATTTTTATCATCTATTAACCTTTTTCTGATTTACATTTCAAGGCTCATATTCCTAGGAGAGTCTACTAGCATTTTCAGCTATTGTGGTGGCCTAGAAATATAGAAATGAATGAATTATACCTTCTTCCATGCATTAAATTTAAATTTCTCCTATACTAGAAATTTGGAGTATGAATGAATACCTAAGTAGGATTAGGATTTTGCTGCCTAACTTCAGCTTGTCTTATAGCCCTACTACCCTCAGCATGTTGAGGTTTATTACACTCATTACCCTAACATGAAACAAAAATGATGTTAACAACTACCAGAACATTATGCAACCTCTTTCAGAAATGAAGCAAGGTAAGATTTATTTCACCTAACCTTGTACAACTTGGATGTGGGATGTGTTGAATTTTTACAAGTTACTCTATTATATCTTTTCCTGACTCAATTTTGACAAGTATATGCTAGACCCTTTCTGGTGGATCTTGATACTTGTTCCTCACTAGGTCCTTTTCTCCTAAGCTTTTTTAGCCTTCCTTTATTGACTCTCAATTTAGGTGTCTTTAGAGGAGGGTTAATAGCATCACTCTTAATGTATCCATTCTTCCCAGATATAACATGTATTATTTTGCTGTAAGTAGCCAAGTAGGTCTCTTTCTTGTAGCACACATTGACAAAATCCTCCAAAGTTTTCCTACCTTCAGAAATGGCTACACATGCATGTAGACAAGGATATCCATTCAACTAAAACATCCCACAGTTGCACTCTTTAACTCCAAAATCCACTCTATACTTGTCTAACAAATGGTCAACTTCATACTCTTCCCCCCGACACCATTTTTGATAATCTTTTTCAAAATGTTGGGACAGATGTTGCCTACAAATTTCTCCATGCATTGTCTCTTCATTTGCAACCTAACCATAAGTTTGCATCTAATGTATTCCAACATGCTAATGATTGGTTTATCTCTAGCAGGTAGGATATAACTGTTGAAGGACTCAATTAGATTGTTGACGATTATGTTAGACAAGCACTTTATGGAGAAATGGCTCCTACTCCAGTTCTCTGTATGCACCTTTCTCAATCATTCTACAACAATCTCATAATCTGGGGACTTTTTTAGGTCAGTATCTTCTCTCTTTTTCATCCACATTTCAAACTCAATCTTGTTTGATATGCTAGTTGGACTCTAGAAAAGTTGCCTTAGTTTGGTATCTCTATGCTTTATCTTGAAGTTGTGTTCACAATTAGGTAAAAGATCTTTTATATCTTCCACTAAACCCTTCAACCTATCAAAAATAAACACCCATTTATTCTTACCAAGTCCTCCAATGTCTTCCAACAGCTCTGTTAGAAACCATGTCCAATTTTTCCTATTTCCCACTTTTACAACAACCTAGGAAATGAGGAACATGTTGTCATTCTCATCTCTTCCTACAGCTACCAATAGTTGGCCACTATGATGTAATTTCAAAAAACTCCATCAAGGCCTATAATTGGTTCGCACCCTATCAAAAACCTATCCCGAAGTGCACTTAAGCAATAATAAAGCCTTTCAAATGTAGGGGTTTTTAGCTCTTGGCTACTCCTTAGAATCTCTCTGCAAGCTTTATTAAATGCAACCGTAGTTTAAGCATAGTCCCTCAAATACTCATGCTAAACACTATCTCTACCCTTTACAAAGTTTAGTACCTCTCTCCTAACGATTTTTGCTTTCTAATACCCCACCTCAACATTGCATTTGGTTTTTATAAGGTCACTATTCCTTGGATGCTTACATTAGGCTAGTCTCTCATTTTCTTCTCCATTCTCTTTTCAAGGTACTTGAATGTGTCAAGTTTATTCTCATAAACCCGTGCACATATGTGTTCTCCCTTTACGCTCTTGATTTAGAATGTCATTAATTTATGAACTAGAGATACACGGATTCTTCAATTGCATATTTTATTTGTACATTCTGATGTGATCCTTGCATTTTCATTTTTCTTGTATTTAAGCCTAATATAATTCTTAAAACACCAATTTGCAATGGCCTCTCTGAATACCTATGCATTTCCGAACTTTATTCCAACCACTAGTTGAAAGTTCTTCATGTTCATGAAAGTAAGATAGGTACTTGGATCTAAAATCAAAACTTCAAAACATAAAATAACTAGCGCCTAAAAGCATCCCAAGGATCTAATCATGCCTTGGATTCAAATTTAGATAGAGTATTACCTTTATAAGTAAATCCAAGATGAAACAAGTGAACACTTCACCAGTTTTAGAATTTGCCTGCTCATGGGAAAGCGAAAGGATTGCAACGATTGCCCTACCAAATTACCTCCAAATATTTTGAAAATATTACTAGAGATATCCAACTCCTTGATGAATCTCCACTTAAAAATTTAGGTTGATTGACCATCCAGATCGTTCTGCAGAAAATCACAAAGTCGGACCTCGTGTAGAGAGCTCTCCAGAAACACAGCAAGGCTTACATTTTGCCTCTGTTGAAATAGTCCACACAACAATGGGACTTCCTAGACCTCTAGTATTTTATTTGGAATAAAACCAAATATTTGGTGATGATGGAGGCTGAATTTAGGGTAGGAAGATAAATAAAGAAGCTTAACCTTCAACACATGAAATGCTAGCTTGCAAATATTTTGGAGGGAAAATGAAGAATCTAATTCTTCATTCCATTTTATCATATGCACAACCTCCTCTCTCTATATCTATATATAGAGGCTGAAAATGTGTGATGCCAAGTTGGCATCACACAATGCATGAGTAGGGGTGGCCAAGTGGGGTTGCTTAGGTGGCAAAATTTGAATCCAAATCTCATTTGAATTTCATTTGCATCTTAATTACATTTGGAATCTCATCTCAAATTAATTAAAATGCCATCTCAAATCTCATTTGAGTCTTCCATCCAAAATTTATTCTTCCTTAATTAATCAAATTAAAATTTTTAATTTAATTAATTTTCCTTTAACTTAACTTTTAAGTCAAACTAGCTTAACTCAAGCTAAATTCGTTAAGTTAACTCTTTAAGTTAACTTGACCAATTGATGGTCATGTTGGCACCAAATAATTAACCTTCTAATTAATGGTCTAATTTAACTATTAAATTAGTTGATTAATTTAACACTTAAATCAATCAAGGTAAAATTGACCCTCAAAGTTGGCCATAAAAATCAATCCACTAAGAGACACCATTTTCTAACACCTTAGAAAATTATATCCATTAATTAGGAAGCTAATTGAATTTTGTGTGTGACCCAATAGGTTTTACCATTCATTGGACATGGGCTCACAACTCTTTGTGACTTTTGAATATCTTATATTCATTCTAGTTTAAAACTCTTTTTAAACTAGTCGAGTAAATTCAATTAGTCTCATTAATTGAAGAGTACCCAATCTCCATGGTCGATGTCCAACCGTAAGCCCATGCAGCCCAACTAATTGGCCGAAATGAATATTTTGAAGAACCATCATCACTCTACGCATGTCATGCAAATACGGTCCTTCCATCTCTTACCTCTTGAAAGAGACCTAAGGTAAAATATTTGTCGGCTCATGGATAGCCTCGATGTTATATCTCTATTCTCAATGTTCGATCCCTATTATGTGATCTCATCTTTAAAAAACTCCTTGTCCAAATTCTCACACCATGTTGTGCAAGAATTTTTGGGAATCAATCATCATAGAACACATAGGAGATATACTCACCCTTCACAATAATGAAGAGTTGGATTCCATCTTAGATCTTACAAACTTGCATGCCAAGTATCTAATACCCAATCTCAACCCAAAAGACCCACTAAGTGGTCAAGGATGAGTCAAAGCATGAGGATTAAATACAAGGATACCATGGATCCTGAGGTTAGAGGACTAATAATATGCACTAGTGTAAGCAAGAGAACTAGCCACTATCGACTTGCCACTACGGCTATCTAGTGGATTCTTTGGTGGGTCTTTAGTACCTTGTTCTTTAACAAGCACCTACTAACATGCACTCATATCTCATATAGTTGCTCATAGAATGGAGCAATCTCCAACCCTTAGATTTATGCATTGTTAGTGCAAGTTTATCCAGATCTTAGATGTCTTGTATCATAAGATACTATGACTTGAAATTTTTAAGATCACAATCGTGTGAGACTTAATCCATGGTCACTAACCAAGTTCTGCGGTCATAGGTGATCTGAGGGCTTCATCTAAATGCTAGTGAAGTGAAACAAAGCATAAGATAAAGATGGCCATATATTTATTATCATTTAATCATGATTATAACACGAGTGAAATAGTTCATAAGGCCAATCTCATTAGCTTTATAGGGCCCTATTCCAATAATTCACTTCTTCTCTAAAGGTAGCATACCTCGGCCTTTCACCCTTTAAGCCATTAAGATTGTGAAGGTTAGAATAATCTTCTAGCTCACTATACTAATCGTCATTAGGATCAACAGTCTACTATACACTTTTCTCTTTAGTTTGTTTGATTATATTGCCCTTTCTTTTCCTATTCCTTCTTTTAAGCATCTTTCTAATTTGATGCACCATTATTAACTTGTTGTCTTATCTTTCCTTTTCTGCAAAAAAGTTATCATTAGAGAAGTCTTCAACATCTTTTAATATCTTAATAGGTTCATTTAAATCCACCACATCACAAGTATCATCACTCATAGAAAATTTTGAATCAGCATAATCTAAATCAACAGAATTATTCCCTGTGCTTGCTGATTGCTACTCAGTATCTTGATGCTTTTCTATAGCCTCATCATGTCTAATAGATGCTTCACACCCAACATTATGTGATGTCTCATGTATATGTGAAACGGTGTTTTCTCTTGCTAACAAGCATAATGAATCCTCATTAACCTCCCCTTGATGATTTACCTCTTGCTCTATCTAGTTTTGTGCTTTCTTTACTTTCTCAACCCTTACTTCAGTAGGCCCTTCTTTTATAATATTTTCCTTAGCCTAAAATAAGCCAGGTAATTGACATCTATATCATTTTGCTTCTTTCTTTTCCTCTTCTCCTTCCTTTAACTACCTTTTTGTTAGGGTTTTTTACTTTTCTTTGATTTGTTATCACTATTGCCAAAAACAACCTCTAGAGCATTCTTTCGTCTACTTTCTTCATTTTCAAATCTCCTCATGTCCTTCATAAAATCTTGATATTGGGCAACATTTATTTTACCATGCATATAAGCCTCATTTTCATAGCACGTCATACCTTTGCTTTCAATATCATCATTAACCAATTGATTTACCCCTGCAACATCTTTCTTAGCAAATATACCCTTTTGCTCAGCCCTTGCACAATCAAACACTTCACCTACTTGTTCAACTTCTACACCTACACCTTCAAGCACAACTCCACATGCTCAGCTCCGACACCCTTTTTCTTAGCCTCTCCAATCTCCTTCTTAAACCTTGTACCCTTTTGCTCAACATCTTTTACTACCTTCTCAACAACTGCACTCTCTTGTTCAGCTATTGCAACCTCCTCTCAACTTCTACACCATCTTGCTTTGCCCTTTTTGCCACCTTCTCAATAGCTGCACCCTCTTGCTTAGCCCATGCAATCTTCTTCTTAGCAACTGCACCCACTAGCTCAGCCTCTGCACTGTCAATCACTGCACCTATTTGCTTAGTTTTTGCACCCACCTCAATCTTACCAACACACTCTTGCTTAAACTTTATACCCTTCTCAACTCTGGCAACAGCCTCTAGCTTAAATTTTGCACCTTCTTGCTCAATGCTATAAGCACCCACTTTCTCAATCCTAGCATCACTGCCAATCTCCTAAACCCCTACACCCATATGCTCAACCTTAGCATTACTGCCCTCTTATTCATCCCTTGCAGCCTCATTATCTTTTGAATCAATATATGCAACCTCAGTAACAACTGCACCAACATTTGCAATAGCATACTTAGTAGCTTCGCAGTCAGTAGCAAGTGCCATATTATCATCAAGTGCTAAATAAATAGCCTCAACAGTCTCACCATAAAGAACATTTGCATTGCTATCATTTGGTGGATAATTAACATTCATAATCATATTGGCTATCTCTACAACAGCATGATGACCATCTCTAACATATGAATCAACAAAATATTCTTCAACAACTATATCAATTTACTGCCTTTCATTTTGATGCTTCTTCTCACCATGAAATGTTATTCCACAATTCATCCATTGAACACATTCATCTTAGCTCTCTGAGTAGTTATTGGCTATGATATTTCCTTGTGTATCTATCACAAAAAGAGAGTTGCTTACATCCTTAGCATATACGGGGCAAGCTTGATCTAAATCTTAATACTACATCACAATCTCATCAATAGTTTGCTCATTTAGCACCACTCTTAGCCCATTCTAAAGAGACAATCTAAGGACTTTGAAATAAAACAACACCCACTGCATTTCCCGTAGACCATGCATATATATTATAATGTAATTGTAGGTTGAGTTCATCAATTAAGATGTCTCTAAACACCCTACTTTTACCACCTATGTATTGTAAGTTGAGAGTTCTCACAAAGTGCCCCTACCCATATTTCAATGTCACAATATGGGCAATCATTCATTTCTCCTACAATGAAGTAGATGAAATAGTCTATTAATCCATAATCCATATAATTTTTAACCATTAAACAAAAATGCCAACTGTAAGCATATTATTTATTTATATCTTTAAAAGGCCATATCACTCCCCAAAAAATATTGTAAGTGCTACACTACCCTCCTCATATAAAAAAGGGGGCTAAATACCACTATTTCAATCATTTGATAATAATAGGCTTTAACACCTTTTGCCATATTCAAAAAAGGGGTTAAATACCCTTATTTCAAATGTATGATATGAATGGCCTTATGATCCCCTTTCTTAGGATAAAGTACAACATAAAAAGGTCAACGTAACCTCATGTGTTTTCAAAAAAGCAACATCAATCACCTTTTCATTGACTATTTAGACATATGCACATACTTATATATACATTACAACAACAAAAACAAAGATTCATTAGGAGTTAACAATGAAAGTAATATTTCAATTCTTCCTAGGAATCTTCAATAGATGCATGGGGTTCAAAAATGTCTTCATCAGATTCTAAAATAATAAAAAACAAATTACTAAAAAATCCAAAAAATAAACTCTCCATAAACATAGTTTACTTCCTCAGTTTGTCATCTATATTTACCATGTAGTTCTTCTCCATTAAACAAGATGAACAACACTAAGATAGAAAGAAAAAGAAAAATAGACCCCAAAAGAGCAAAAGAAACTAAAAATAAATAAATAATCTTCTATTGCTTTGGATAGTTTTCAAAAATATAATATACACCAAACCCAAAATGATATACCTAAAAGGATGTACGAACATGCTTTGCACACAAAATATCAAGTGAAATATACATTTCACAGAGAAATGACATCTTATAACAGTTCACAAAAATAGAAAAAAAATACTACATGGAAAAGATGAACGCCAATGTACATGTAAGGGTTTCTCACAAATTGATCCTTTTTCTATTGACTATGTATGCTACAATGTATGATTTCCTCATGGTACAATGCAAGAGTGGATTCCCCTTGGTGATTTTGGTGCAATGTGATAGAAGGAGTGATTTTCAAATTTTGGGGGATTTCAATTTTATGAGTTGTTGGATTGTGATGTAAGAGTTTTTCTTTTCATTCCTCATGTTTAAGCGCTATGGAGGGAAGAGGGAAAATATAATATTTTTTTCCACAAGGGCAATTCCAACTCTTCATATTATTTCTCATCGAACAGTATTAATGGGCGAGTGAGCCAATTTTTATAAAATATAAGGTACTAATTAGACTTTATTTTTATCATAGGGGGTTTTGTGGCAATTTTGCATTACATAGGGGGGTAATACATATTTAGCCAAGTTTAAACTAATATGATTATTTCAATATTCAATATATCAAAAAGTTGTAAACCCATGTCTAATTAATGGAAGAACCTAATGGGTCACACACAAAATCCTAAAGAAAGTTCTATTTGATGGGAGGAATTTTGTGAGTAAGAAAATTCATCATTGCCATTTTTGTAGAGAAAATCGGTTAGCTAATTTCTTAGTTATTTTGAACTGATTAATTTAATTATTTTATTGATCAAAATAATTTAAGGATTTAAATAAGACTAACTAAATTAAGGAGGTAATTTACCTTGTGCCATATGACTATTAATTAGTCAAGTTAACTTAAAAAGCTAAGTTGACACTTTTTGTTAGAATAGTGCCCTACAAGCCAATAAGATTGGCCTTGTAAAATCTATTTCATTTTAAAATAATGATTGAATGATATTCTTTATATGGTCATTTTCATTTTATGCTTTACCTTCACTCATATTTAGATAAAGCTCTTACATCACCTAAGATTGCAGGACTTTGTTTGGTGGCCATGGAATAAGTCTCACACGATCATGATCTTAAATCTTTAGAGTCATAGGATCTTATGAGATGAGACATCTAAGATCTGGATAGACTTGCACTAATAATGCATAAATCTAAGAGTTGGAGATTACTCAATTCCACGAGCAACTATATAAAATACATGTGCATATTAGTGGGTGTTTGTTAGGGAACAAGGTATTGAAGACTTACTAGAGAATCCACTAGATAGCCATAGTGGCAACTCGATAGTGGCTAGGAATACCTACCTTTTGGAAAAAGAATTTCTATTGAATAGAAAAGATGTTGCTGTTGAACTTGATGAAGTCCAAGATGATCAAGAAATCCCACAAGCAGTGGAAATAAAGGAATTGCAAGAGCTTTGTACAAAACCTCTCTAACGATCATACTAGATCAAGGCGAAACCCAAACATTTTGGGTTTCTTCATGAGATGGACCATGAAGTAGTAGTAGCAAGTCGGTAGTAGCTAGTTTTCCAACTTACACTAGTGCATATCATTAGTTCTCTGACCTGAGGATTCATGGTAACCTTATTTCCAGTCCTCATCCTTTGACTCTTTCTTTACCACCTAATAGGTCTTTAAGGTTAAGATTGGGAATGAGCTACTTGGCATGGAGGTTTGTGAAATTTAAGATGGAATTCAACTCCTCACTATTATGAAGGACGAGTGCATCTTATGTGTATTCTATAATGATTGATTCCTAGAAATCTTGCAAGGTGGTGTGAAAATTTGGAATGGAATTTTTCAACGGTGAGGTCACACAATAGGATTGAACATTAAGAATAGAGACATAGTATCGAGGCTATTGGGGAGCCGACAAATATCTAGCCCTAAACCTCTTTCAGAAGATAGAAGATGGAAGGATTATATTTGTATGGTACACGTAAAGTGATAATAGTTCTCTGGAATATTCATTTCTGCCAATTAGTTGGGCTCTATAGGCTTGAGGTTGGACATCAACCATGGAGATTAGGTACTCTTCAATTAATGAGATTAATTGAATTAAGTTGACTAGTTTAAAAGGAGTTTCAAACCAAAATGAATATATGATATTCAAAGGTCACAAAGAGTTGTAAACCCAAGTCCAATGAATGGTAGAACCTAATGAATCACACACAAAATTCAATTAGCTTCCAAATTGATGAAGAAAATTATATAAGTGTTAGAAAAAGATTTCTCCTAGAAGATTGATTTTTAGGTTCCAAGTTAGAAGGTCAATTTTAGCTTGATTAATTTAAGTGTTAAGTTAATCAACTAATTTAAGGAGTTAAATTAGATCAATAATTAAGGAATTAATTATTTGGTGCCAACATGACCATCAATTGATCAAGTTAACTTAAAGAGTTAAGTTAACAAAATTAAGCTTAAAGAGTTAAGCTAATTTGATTTAAAGACAAAGGATAATTAATTAAATTACAAAGTTTAATTTAATTAATGGGAAGAAAGAATTTTCAAGGGAAACTTGAAATGAAAATTTCATTTAAATTAGCATCTTAATTAATTTGGAATTAGATTTCAAATGTAATTAAAATGCAAATGAAATTTAAATGACATTTGAATTTACATTTGCCACATGGACAAGCACACTTGACTGCCCCCTTATGCATTGTGTGATGCCACCTTGGCATCACACATTTTCAGCATCTATATATACATATATAGAGAGAAGAGGTCCTGCATAACATTTGGTGTAAAGAATTAGATTCTTTGCAAATTTCCTCCAAAACCTCTTACAAGTATGCATTTATGTGTTGAAAGCTTTGCTCTCTTCTTCTTCATCCCTACCTAAAATTAGCCTCCACCATTGTTGAATCTATGGTCTTAATCCTGATTGTAGACTATAGATTTAGGAAGATCTCATTGGTGTGTGGATCATTACAATACATGCTAGGCATTTGACTTGCTTGTTGCTAGAGATCCACCTACATAGAGTCCGATTTGGCGAATTTCTATAGGGAGTTCAAGATGGAATATTTATTTGAAATTTTAACTTAGATTTTATCAAGTCATTGTAAATATCCATATATTCTTTCAAAATTTTTGGAGGATATTTGATGGGGCAATTGTCGCACTTTTCCAGCTGTGCTAGTTGTTGGCAGTTTCTAGACTAGTGAAGAGTTCATTTGCTACTCCTTAGATTTTGCTTTTCAAGGTAATGCTCTCACCAATTATGAATCCCTAGCATGATTAGTTCCTTTCTATTCCTGTAATAACAAGTTAATTTCATGTTTTTGAATTTTAATTATTGGATCCTAGTACCTTACTTGCTTTCAAGTGGTATCAAAGCCTAAATTATACTTAGATTTGGATTTTCTTTGGTTGATTGATTCATGTGATGGGTTAATCTAGATCACCAAATCACAAATTCTCAATTCAACTAATGGGTTGGAGTATTTGGTTGATTTGTGTGTGGTTGATTAGTGAATTAAAAGCATGCTATTATGTGATTTAAGCATTTATTCGTGTAGTTAGTATGTTTTAATTCATAGTGATTAATGTTGAATGTTGATTTAGCATTAATTGATGTTATATATTGATATATCATTTTGATTTATGGTTGAAAGAATTTTGGTCATTTTTTGATGCAATGAGATTGGAGTTTTGTTGGAGATATTTGGATAACTTGATTATCACTTGAACTTGATTTTTGAAGCATGATTGATCACTTGAAATTTCAATTTTGAAAGGTTTTTTAGATCTAAAAGTTTATCCACAATGTGTGTTTTAATGTTTATAGGTGTTTTAGAGTTTTTAGTGCACAAAATTTAAGCTAAAATAGGCTTGACTCAGTCTTAACCCCAAAACAGGGGAGTTGCCAGCACATGGCAGCCACATAGGGTAGTGGCTGAAAGTCTCCACCCAACCATGAGCTTGCCATGGCTAGCAGTCCCATGTGCAAGGTTGATCAAGCTTTAAGCCTTCTTTTGGTTCATTAAATGACTAAAAACTGATATAAATCACACACAATGAATGCAGAAATGTTGTGTAAGTTCTCAAAACTATGTCTAACATTTTTAATTGCTTCTTAAATCTTGTTACAATTGATCTCCAATTATTGAAAAAATGAGATGCATGATGGTTATGCTTATTTTTGCTTGTCTAATTATTTGTTTATGAGTTACGTATTTAATTGTTGGAATTAATTATTAATTTTACATTTATTTATTATTTATTTAATTATTGAATGAATTATATATGAATAGGGATGATCATGAGCCTTTAATGTTGATTTTATTTATTTCAAGTTATTGAAATGGGTTGTATTAAATGGGACTTGTATGCCTCTTCTTCTATCTTATAAAAGTTATGAGAGTAGAATCACTAAGAGTGAGGTTTTCTTTCTCTTGTAAAAGTTGCAAAGAGCAAAGAAAATCCAAAGAGGCTTGAAGACCCACGAATATATGGGATACACTCATGTAATTATTTAGTTTAATCAACCTACTTAAAATTAACTTGGTGGTGCACTTATGGCTCTGAGTACACCACTTGGTTAGGCTCATAGTCATCCCACCTTAGGAGCACGCTTGGTGTATTTACTTATTTACGCTTTTCATATCCCAGCGATATATGAGATGCATGACTAGGAAATAAGAAGATAAGAATGATGAGATCTTTACAAGAAAAACTGCTCAAATTAGAATGTCTAAGTGTTTTTCAAATATTAAGTCCCAATGGATCCAAACGAAAAGAGTTTTAATTAATCCAAGCCTTTTACCAATAATGTATGCCACGATGGTGCTACCAATTTTGAGTGATGGCACTTATAAATAGGGGACAAACTTAGGAGGAAAGCTGTGAGTATACACTTTGCATGATGTGTATCTTTGACTTAAGAACCCTCACACATTAGCACTCGTAAATGGGGAATGTCGTGAGGCCATCTTGAGAAAAAGAAGGATTGGTAGGTGTGACTTAACACTTATTAGAAGTATATATGCCACACGTAAACTTAAGTCTATATGAAAAATGAGGCAAAATACATCAAGATTTGCATGAGATGCAATTGGAAAAAGTTGCCTACCCATTGATTGCTCGTGGATGACACTCATAAATGGGGGTCCATTTACAATTCATTAGGGTCTTGATTCTCACCAGGAAATGTGATTTCTGAATTCTTCTTAGGGTGAAGGATTTAATAAAATAGTGGGAGAAAAACATGCTTGAAAAATCGTAAAGATGTTTTAATATCAAATTCAATCACATGCTCATATTCTCTTTTTCACCTTTGAGGATTTGTGAAATCTCAAGAATGGCTAAAATTCCACTCAACGTTATTTTAGAAACCAATAAACTAATAAGGCCAAAATTTCACAATTGACTTAACCTCAAAAATTATTCTAGATTTCTAAAAGTAGATATAAGTCCTATATCATGGTACTCCTATTCCCTTTGGGATTAATGTAGATTTAGAGATATGTAAAAAGTTCACTAATTGGGCTTACGAAAGTCCTTTCTCTTCGTCTTATGATGGTATTTACAATTTTTAAAAGTTTCATGGACACATAAATAGTACCTTAGTTAAACTTTACAAGAGTTGTAAAGCAAACAAGGTATGAGAAGTTCATATTGTCAAATGAGATTTTTCAAGCTAGAATGGATATGAAGTCATATGTCATCAACTACAGTCTAAAGAAGATTTGATCATCACATCCTCCCTGAGTTTTATTGATCAAAGTGTTGATTTAGAAGAAGACTACAATGGCAAGGGCAAACCTTTGACACTTGTTTTCTTCTCCAAGTCTATGCACAAAGGGTGTTAGAAAGAAAGGTTAAATGAAGAAACATTCTTTCTCTAAGGGAAAATAGCTATTAAAGGCATCCAAAAGAGTCAAGAAGATTATAGTGGATATAGTTGATATTGTTTATTTCTATTTTGGCAAAATAAGCCATTGGAAGCCATTTACACAGGTTACCTTAAGAAGGGTACATACTTTATTGAAGTGTATCTAGTATAAACGCTTCCACATAGATATTTGATATCATAGTGGATCTTTTCTTTGTAAGTTGTCACAAAGAATAGAAAAAAGAATAGAGCTGAGTAATGTGTATATAATCCACTGCCTTAACTAAAGAGCAAGAGTTGTAAACAATGTCGAAGGCATACAATAAGTTAAACTTAAAGAATTCCATACTTGTATTGGACCTTTGTCATATAGTACCATACATTATTGAAAATGATATTTCTATTCCCATTTTATATATCGATGGATTTGATCCTTTTATATCAAATGGGGGATTGAAGGTATTAAAGAATGAGTTCTTTAGTTGCTTGTGGTATAATTAACAAAGGGTTGTACACATTGGATTCCTAACTGTCACTAATATACTTTCAACTAAGTAAGAAATTAGATATCTAAGATGATGCCATAATGTGGCATGCAAGACTTGGTCAAATCTCCTAAAATAGGATGAACAAGTTAAAAGCTCTCAAAGCACTAAATGTTAGTGGAATTGAGGACTTTGTACTTGTGAATCTTGTTTGAAGGAAATAATAACCAAGGCTTCCTTTGTAGGACAAATGGAATACTCCACAAATGTTTCTTATGGAGTATAAGTTCAAGGCCTATGAAACATTCAAAGAATATAGAAATGAAGTAGAAAAACAAAAGATGCTTAGTATCAAAGCCTTTTGATTAGATCAAGGGGGGAATACTTAAGTATTGAATTCTTGGATTATCTAAAGGAGAATAGGATTCTCTTTCAATGGAGTCTACCCGGCACACCCTAACATAATAGAGTAGTCGAGAGGGGAAAATCATACCTTGTTGGACATGGTACATTCCATGATGAGCTTCTTCGATGAGCTTATATCCATTTTAGAATATGCCTATAAAATGGTGGCAAAGCTGCTAAGCGTAATACCTTCAAAGTCTATGCTCAGAACACCATATGAGATATGGCGTGGCAAAGCACCCTCTTACCATTAGCTAAAGGTTTGAGGATCTCTTACCTATGTGAGGTGGATAATGAGAGATAAGTTGGAAAGTAGATCTACCTCGTGCAAGTTTGTGAAATACCTAAGAAAGTCTGTGGGTTATTAGTTATATGATCCCTTGGAATAAAATTTGTTTGTTTTGAGGAACACCACCTTTTTAGAATTTTTTTTTTATAAGATAGAAAAGACATTGTAATTGAACTTGGTAAAGTTCAAGACTATCAATATATCCCACAAGCAGTAGAAATAAATAAATATCAAAAAGTCTCACACACAACCTCTAAGAATGTCGGACCGAATCGAGAAGTAACATAAAAAGTTTGGATTTCTTTATGAGATGGGTCAATTGAATAAAGATCCAAAGACCTATGAGGAAACTGTGTTAAACATAAACTTGGGACATTAATTTGGAGCCATGAGATCTGAAATGGACTCTATATACTCAAACAAGATATGGACTTTACTAAATCCTCCAAAGGGAATAGTTCCAATTGTTGTAAGTAGATCTATAGGCAAAATCTTGGGGTAAATAGAGACGTGATGACTTTTAATATGTGACTAGTGGCAAAAGGTTACACTCAAAGACTTAGTATCAATTTTAAGGAAACCTTTTCACCAGTCGCTATGCTATAGTCTATTCAAATTTTACTTGCCATAGCTGCATATTATGACTATAAGATATGATAAATGGATGTGAAAACTACTTTCCCCAATGGTGACATTGAAGAAGAAATTTATATGGAGTAACCACAAGATTTTACATCTAAAGGGAATGAGCTAAAGGTTTGCAAACTCTGGAGATCTATTTATAGACTTTAATTGGTGTCTCGAACTTGGAACATATATTTTTTATAAGATAGTTGAAATATTTGGCTTTATCAAAAAGGTGTATGAACCTTGTGTGTACAAAAAATCTAGTGAGAGTAATGTACATTTTGTTGTGCTATAGGTTGAGAATACATTTTATTCTAGAATTTGCCTGCTTGTGGCATAGCAGAAGGATTGCAATGATTGCCCTCTCAAATCACCCCAAAAATTATAGAAATATTAGTAGGGATATCAAACACACTAAATAACATTCAGTCAAAAATTCAAATTGATTAGACATCTAGAACGTCTTGGAGAAAATTACAAAGTCAGACATCACGTAGGTAGTTCTCTAGAAATAGAGCAAGCCACACGTTTTGCCTCTATTGAAAATGTCCACACACTAATGAGACTTCCTAGTTCTCTAGTCTATGAGGTGGAATAGGAACAAAGAATTGATAATGGAGGAGGCAAAAAATTGGTAAGAGGAAGAAGAAAGAAGCTAAGCTTTCAACTCATGAAATGCTAGCTTAGAAAAGGGGTTATTTTGAAGGGAAATGAAGAATCTAATTCTTCACACCAAAAGCACTCTTTTCCTCTCTCTAGATGAGCCCTCACTATATCTATATATAGATATGGAATTGTGTGATGCCAAAGCGGCATCACATATTCCATGGGGGGCGGCCAAGTGATTGCATAGGTAGTAAAATGGAATCTAAATTTTATTTGAATATCATTTGCATCTTAATTGAATTTGGAATCTCATTTCAAATTAGTTAAGATGCCATCTCAAATCTCATTTAAGTCATCCCTCCAAAATTCATTTCTCCTAATTAATCAAATTAAAGTCTTTAATTTAATTAATTATGTTTTAACTTAACTCTTTAAGTCAAACTAGCTTAACTCCTTAGGCTAAATTTGTTAACTTAGCTCTTTAAATTAACTTGACCAATTGATGGTTATGTTGGCACCAAATAATTAACTGCTTAATTATTGTTCTGATTTAACTCTTAAATTAGTTGATTAATTTAATATTTAAATCAATAAACTAAAATTAACCTTCAAACTTGGCACCAAAATTCGGTCCATTAGGTGAGATCCCTTTTCCAACTCCCGAGAAAATTCTCTCCATCAATTAAGAAGCTAATTAGATTTTATGTGTGACCCAATATATTTTACCATTCATTGGATATGGGCTCACAACGCATTGTGACTTTTGAATATCTTATATTTATTCCATTTTAAAACTCTTTTTAAACTAATTGGCTCAATTTAATTAATCTCGTTAATTAAAGAGAACCCAATATCCATGATTGATGTCCAACCTCAAGCCCATTGAGTCCAACTAATTAGCTAAAATGAATGTTTTGGAGAATCATCATTGTTTTACACGTGCCACACAAATATGGTCCTTCCGTCTCCTATCTCCTAAAAAAGGCCCAAATATCCTTGATACTATATCTATATTCTTAATGTTCAATTCCATTTATGTGACCTCATTTTTGAAAAACTCCTTTTTCAAATTGTCACGCCAACTTGCACAAGGATTTCTAAGCATAGATCATTATAGAACACATAGGAGATGTACTCGCCCTTCACAATAGCCAGGGGTTGGATTCCATCTTGGATCTAACAAACCTTTATGCCAAGTAGCTTATTCCTAATCTCAACCTAAAAGACCCGCTAAGTGGTCAAGGATAAGTTAAAGTGTGAGGATTGAATACAAGGTTACCATAGATTCTTAAGTTGGAGAACTAATGATATGCACAAGCGTAAGCAGAAGAACTAGCCACAATTGACTTGCCACTTTGGCTATCTAGTGGATTCTTTGGTAGGTCTTTCGTACCTTATTCTCTAACAAAATATGCCCCCGTATCTCAAATAGTTGCTCATGGAATATAGCAATCTCTAACCCTTGGGTTTATTCATCATTAGTGTAAGCCTATCCGAATCTTAGATGCCCCATCTCATAAGATACTATAACTTGAAAGCTTTAAGATAACGATTGTGTGCGACTTGTTCCATGGTCACCAAACCAAGTCTCACAGTTTAAGGTTATCTAAGGGTTTCATCTAAATGCAAGTGAAGTATAATAGAGCATAAGATGAAGGTGGTCATATAGTGAATATCATTCAATTAAGATTGTTTTACAAGGTAATAGTTTATACAAGGCCAATTTCATTGGCTAGCAAGGTACTATTCTAGGACAATTTTGATTGAATGATATTCTTTATACGGCCACCTTTATCTTATGCTTTATTTCACCTCACTAGCATTTTGATAAAGCCCTTAGATCACCTATAATTGTAGGACTTGGTTTGATGACCATGGAATAAGTCTCACATGATTGTGATTTTAAATCTTTCAAGTCATAGGATCTTATAAGATTGGGCATCTAAGATCCAAATAAACTTGTACTAACAATGCATAAATCCAAGGGTTGAAGATTGCTTCATTCCATGAGAAACTGTATGAGATATGGGTGCTTATTAGTAGGTCCTTGTTAGAGAACAAAGTACTGAAGACCCACTGGACAATCCACTAGATAGCCATAGTGGCAAGTCAATAATGGCTAGTTCTCTTGCTTATGCTAGTACATATTATGAGTCCTTTGACTTGAGGATCTATGGTAACCTTGTGTTCAGTCCTTATACTTTGACTCTTTCTTGACCACCTATTGGGTCTTTCATGTTGAGATTATTTATGAACTACTTCGTATGGAGGTTTGTGAGATCTAAGATAGAATCCAACTCCTTACTATTGTGAGGGGTGAGTGTATCTCTAATGTATTCTATAATGATCAATTCCTAAAAATCCTTACACAAAGTGGTGTAATAATTTCGAAAAGGAGTTTTCCAAATGTGAGGTCACATAACGAGATCAAACATTGAGAATAGAGATGTAGTGTCGAGGCTATTGAGAAGTCGACAAATATTTTACCCAAGGTCTCTTTTAGGAGATAGGAAATAGAATGACCGTATTTGCATGGTATGCATAGAGCGATGATAGTTCTCCAGAATATTCATTCTAGCCAATTAGTTGGGCTCCATGGGCTTGAGGTTGGATATGGACCATAGAGATTAGATACTCTTCAATTAATGAGATTAATTAACTTGAGTCGACTAGTTTAAAAGAAGTTTTAAACTAAAATGAATATAATATAATTAGAAGTCACAAAGAGTTGTGAGTCTATGTCCAATAAATAGTAAAACCTATTGGGTCACATACAAAATCTAGTTAGCTTCCTAATTGACAAGGAAAATTATCTAAGTGTTAGAAAAAGATTACTCCTGGAAGATCAATTTTTAGGTACCAAGTTTGAAGGTCAATTTTAGCTTGATTAATTTAAGTGTTAAATTAATCAACTAATTTAAGGAGTTAAATTAGACCAATAATTAAGGGGTTATTTATTTGGTACCAACATGACCATCAATTGGTCCAAATAACGTCAAGAGTTAAGTTAACAAAATTGAACTTAAGAAGATAAGCTAGTTTGACTTAAAGTCAAAGAATAATTAGTTAAATTACAGAGGTTAATTTAATTAATGAGAAGAATAAATTTTGGAGGGAAAGTTAAAATAAAGTGTTCATTTGAATTAGTGTCTTAATTAATTTAGAATTAGATTCCAACTATAATTAAAATGCAAATGAAATTCAAATAAGATTTAGATTTATTTGCCACATGGGCAAGCCCACTTGATCGCCCCATTCATGCATTGTGTGATGCCTCTTTAGCATCACACATTTTCAGCATCTATAACTATAGATATAGAGTAGAGGTCATGCATAATATTTGGTCTGAAAAATTAGATTCTTTGCAAATTCCTTCCAAAACCTTTTGCAAGGAAGCATTCATGTGTTGAAAGCTTTGCTCTCTTCTTCTTCTTCTCTACCTAAAATTAGCCTCCACCATTTTTGAATCTTTAGTCTTACTCTAGCTTATAGACTAGAGATTTAGGAATATCTCATTAGTGTGTGGATTATTACAATAGAGGCAAAGCATTTAACTTGCTTGTTTATAGAGATCCACCTGCACAAAGTCTAATTTGGCGAATTTCTCCAAGGAGTTCCAGATGGGATTTTGATCTAAAATTTTAGCTAAGAGTTTATAGAGGTGTTGTGAAGCTTTGGATATTTTGGTTTTTGAATTTTTGGAGAGATTTGATAAGGCAATTATTGCACTCTTCTACTTGCACTAGTTTACAAACAATTTCTGGACTAGTGAAGAGTTCACTTGCTGGCCCTTAGATTTTGCATTTCAAGGTAATGCTCTCACCAAATCTAAATCACTAGCATAATTAGATTCTTGTTATGCTTGTAAGCACTAGTTAATTTCATGTTTTTGAATTTTAATTATTAGACCCTAGTGCCTTATTTTCTTTTAACTTATTTATTAATCATTTTTTCTTACTTGGACATCTTAATGTTCATAACACATTAGTCAAATGAGCTAGGCAATGACTGAGGTATCAAATCTACATAGAGATTATTGTCCACAATCACGTCTAGTTGACCAAGCTTCATAATGAACCCAATCAACTTTAGCCCATGCTCACGAACATTTGTTCCCTTATTCATTCTTGACCTAAAGAGCTCCATAGACAAAGCTAACCTTTCATGCCCAGTTTGAACACTATACAACTCTTGTAGCTATTGGTAGATCTCGTGAGCATGTTTTATGTGCTTGTGACTCTTTTGTAGCTTATTAGTCATAGAAACTTGTTTGAATAGTGTCCTGCAAGCCAATGAGATTGTCCTTGTAAACTATTTCATTGTAAGATGATATTGATTGAATGATATTCTCTATAAAGCCATCTTCATCATATGCTCTTTATTTACTTCACTAGCATTTGGACGAAGCCCCTAGATCACACAAGATTATGGGACTTGGTCACACACTAGGTGGTGATCATAGAATAAGTCTTACATGGTCACGATCTTAAATCTTCCATGTCATAAGATCTTATGAGATAAGGCATCTAAGATCTAGATATACTTGCTCTAATGATGTATAAATCCAAGGATTGCAGATTGCTCCATTCCATGAACAACTGTATGAGATACAGATGTATATTAGTGGGTGTTTGTTAGAGAACAAAGTACTAAAGACCTATTGAAGAATCTACTAGATAGCTGTAGTGGCAAGTCGATAGTGGCTAGTTCTCCTTTTTACACTAGTGCATATTATCAGTCCTCTGACCTAAGGTTTCATGGAAACCTCGTGTTAGGTTCTCATGCTTTGACTTTTCCTTGACCACCAAGAGAGTCTTTTAGGTCGAGATTAGGCATGAGCTACTTGGCATGGAAGTTTGTGAGTTCCAAGAAGGAATCTGACTCCTCGTCTCTGTGAAGGGTGAGTGCATCTTCTATGTGTTTTATAATGATCAATTCTAAGAAATTCTTGTGCAAGGTGGTATAATAATTTGGAAAAGTTGTTTTCCAAAGGTAAGGTCACACAATGGAATCAAACATTAATAATAAAAACATAACATTGAGGTTATTAAGGAGTCAACAAATATCTTGCCCTAGGCCTCTTTCAGGAGATAGGAGACAGAAGGACCGTATTTGCATGGTACATGTAATGCTAGAATATTTTTTCATGAGCATTCATTTTGGCCAATTAGTTAGGTTCCATGGGCATGAGGTTGGACATCAACCATGGAGATTGTGTACCTTCAATTAATGAGATTAATTAAATCGAGATGCTTAGTTTAAAGAAGTTTAAACTAAAGTGAATATTTTAGTTTCCAAAAGTCACAAAGAGTTGTGAGCCCATGTCCAATAATGGTAGAACCTAATGGGTCACATGCAAAATCCAATTGCATGGTCTATTGAAGGAAGGTGAATTTTCTAAGAGTTAGAAAATTCATGACCAATTTTTGGAAGAGACAAAATTATAGTAATTTTGGCTTAATCAATTTAATTGTTAAATTGCTCAAATTAATTTAAGATTTAAATTAAGATCAATTAATTAAAGATTAATTAATTGATGTCACATGACTATCAATTGGTCAAAATTAATTTAAGGGTTTAGTCAATTTTAACTAGCTTAAAATGTTAAGCATTTTGACTTAAGAGTTAAGTTAAATGATTAGTAATTAAATTAAAGTGTTTAATTTAATTAAGTTGGGGAGATAGTTTTTAGGAGAATTATTAAATTAATAGTTCATTTAATAAGAATTATAATTTAATTGTAAGATATTTCATTAAATGAAATTGGTTCTTCAATTAAATTCACTAATCACGAAGTTAGTGGCCACTTAAGTAAGGGACACTTGGCACCACCTCCTTCAAGGTGGTGTGTAACCACTTCTATATATAGATATAGTGTGTGGCTGGCCATATGATGCATGAGGTGAGCTATTTTTGTGTGATATTCTCCCAACAATATTGTGTAGTGGGAATCTAAGTTGTTAGTCCCCCATCACTCCCTCCTTCTACGCCATCCTTCCATTAACATATTCTCAGCCTTCCCCGTCTTATTCTTTGCAAATATTCCAACTTTCGGTAGAGAATAGGCCATTAATTTGGTGTATGGATGTTTTCATTAGAGGTAATCTAGTTTGGTTGTTTTTTTCTCTTGAATGGAGCTATTTCTAGTAGTCGATTTTTGCCTCTGGTTGAGTACCTCTGAAGATCCGATTAGCCTAAAATTTTGACTATAGAATCTTCAAAGGGTTGAGGAGTTCTATTAAAATTTGATACCAAAGAGAGAATTTTATCCAAGGGAAAGATGGTGGTGAGCCTATAGCATTAGTGAAAAGCCTATTTAATGGTAGGAAGAGTTTGACTTTTGCTCTTCGATTTTTTTACTTTCACTCAGGTATTTTTCCTTTCTAAATTTGAACCCTATGCATGTATAGATCCTTTTGGTGTTGTGTGGTCTATTTTATTCAATTTTTTGTGAAAATACTTGGACCCTAGTGCCACACATACCTTCAAGTGGTATCAAAGCTATATTCATGCATGGATTTAGATTTTGCTTAGCCTAGATGATTTTTTTTTGTGAATAAATAATAAAAATAACCATGTACTCAATCCCTATGATAGGTTGGAGTGTATGGATGATCTTGCTTGTGGCTCCTTGATTGATGAATTGAATCATGCTATTATATGCTTTCATTGTTGAATCATGTGATGGGCATGTTTTGATTCAATCTTCTGATGTTGAATTTTTGATTTGGTATTGGTGAATGTTATATTATTATATGGCATGTTATGAATGGACTTAAGTTGTTTTGGTCATTTTTGGATCCAATAGGATTGGATATAATTGGTGATTTTTGAAGAATATGATTCTTACTTAAACTTATTTTTCAAGCATCTTTGGGCACTTGATATTTTGGTTTTAAAAGGTGTTTTAATCTGAAATATTCATCCATATTGTGTGTTTTGATGTTTATAAGTTGTTATAAAAATCTTGGTGCACAAAAATTAAGCCAAAAATGGTTTGGTTCACACTTGACCTCGGAACATGGGTGCTGTTGACATATTAGCAGCTCTTAGAAAGGTTGTAGCCATTTTGGTTGCCACACAACCTTGAGCTTCCTTTGGCTAGTAGTGCCCCATTTGGTCTTGAGTGAACTTTGAACATTTTAGGTTTCTTTAGTGACCAAGGTAGTGTTGAAATGCACATAATGATTGCACCAATATTGTGCAAACTCTCAAAAATGTGTTGTACATATTTGATTGCTTTTAAAACTTGCTTAGGTTGATCTCCAAATATAGCAAAAATATGATGCATAAATGTTATGCTTGTTTTTGCATGACTAATTATTTGTTAATTTGATTAGCACTGAATTGTTAGAATTGAACGTCTATTTATCATTTTTTTATTGTTTATTTAAATGTTGAATGAATGATGAATGAATGGGGATAATCATGAGCCTCTAATATTGATTTTATTTATTTAAATTGTTGAAATGTGCTATATTAAATGGGGTTTGCATGCCTCTTGTTCTGTCTTATAAAAGTTATGAGAATAGAACCACTAGGAGTGAGGATTTCCATTTATGTAAATATTGCATGAAGCAAGGAGTCCTATAGAGACATGGAGGCCATTTGAAGACCTATGAATATATAGGATATTCTCATGTAATAGTTTAGTTTAATTCAACCCACTTGAAATCAACCAAAGTGATACACCTATGGCTCTTAATGCATCACTTAGTTAAGCTCATGGTCATCCCACCTTAGAAGCATGCTGGGCTATTTATGTTTTTATGCTTTTCATATCCTATTAATGTATATGATGTATGATTAGGATATGGAGAACCTAAATAAGAAGATAAAATGATGAGATCATTGCAAGAAAAAACCTTTTAGTTAGAAGGTCTAAATGTTTTCAAACATTAAGTTTAAATGGATACAAATTAAAAAAGTTTTAATTACTTCAAGCCTTCCACCAATAGTGTATGCCATGACAATGCTACCGATTTTATGTGATGGCATTTGATCACAGGGGTCACACTTAGGAGGAAAGCTGTGAGCATCCACTTAGCATAAGATACACCTTGGACTTATGAACCATCACGCATTGGCACTCGATCACGGGGGATGTCATGCGGCTGTCTTGAATTAAAGTATGATTTGTAAGCTGGACTTAATTTTTAGTAGTATAGATGGCGCATGGTCATGTGGGTCTATATAAAAAGTGAGGCAAAATATATCAAGAGTTGAATAAGATGTAATTAGCAAAAATTACTTACCCTTCGATTGCTCATGGATGGCACTTAACCTTGGGAATCTATTGGCAAGTGCTTGGGATCTTGATTCTCTCTATGAAATTTGATTTCCTAAATTCTTCTTGGAGGTGAAGAATTTGATAAAATAGTGGGAGGAAAACATGCTTGAAAGACCATGAATATGTTTTTAATATTAAATTCAATCACATGTTTGTATTTTCTTTTTTGCCTTTCATGATTTGTAAAATCTCAAAAATGGTTAATAATTCCACTCAACGTTATTTTGGAAACCAATAAACCAATCAGGCCAAACTCCCACGATTAACTTAACCTCAAAAATCATTCTAAATTCCTAAAAGCAGATATAGGTCATATATCATGGTACTCCTAATCCCTTTAGGATTAATGTAGATCTAGAGACACGTGAAACATTCATGAATTTGGCTTAGGATTGTCCTATCCCTTTGTCTCATGATGGCATCTACAAACTTTAAAAGTCTAAAGGACACATGAATGGTACCTTGGTTAAAATTTACAAAACGTTGTAAAGCAAATGAGGTATGAGAAGTTCATGTTGTCAAAAGAGACTTTTCATGCTAGGATGGATAGGAAGTCATGTGTCATCGACTACGATCAAAGATGATTAGGCTTGGAGAAGCATTTTTTCTACTTGGACGTAGTAATGGACAATAATCTCCAAAAGGATTTTATCCTCCCATCCTCGCCGAGTTTTATTGATCAAAGTGTTGATCTAAAAGAAAAATACCACGATAAGGGTAAACCTTTGGCAATTGTTTCCTCTTCCATGTCTATGGGCCTAAAGGGTATTAGAAAGGGAGGTAAAAGGAATAAAGGCTCTTTCTCGAAGAGAAAACAATCATTTAAGGCATTCGGAAGGGTTAAGAAGATTATAAAAGAAATAGTTGATATTGCATGTTTTTACTTGGGCAAAATAACCATTGGAAACTATTGCAAAGAATACCTTGCAACCCTTAAGAGGGGTATGTACTTTATTGAAGTACATTTTAAGTTAAATTCTTTCTCATGGATATATGATATCGTATGTGGTTCTTTTCTTTGCAAGTTGTTATAAAGAATTAAGAAAAGAATAAAACCAAGTAATGTGGATATGATCCATTGCCTTAGCTAAGGAACAAGAGTTATATCTAAAGCTGAACGCATACAATAAGTTAGACTTACAGAACTCCATAATTGTATTAGACCTTTGTTATAATGTACCATATATTGTTGAGAATATTATTTCAATTCCTATTTTGGATAGTGAAGGATTTGATCCTTCTATATCAAATTGGAGATTGAAAGCATTAAAGAATGGGTTCTTTAATTGCTTATGGTACACTTAACAAAAGATTGTACATATTGGATTCTTAACTATCACTAATGCACTTTCAACTAAGTAAGAAATTAGATATATAAGAAGATGCCATGTTATGACATGCAAGACTTGATCATATCTCCAAAAATAGGATGTACAAGTTAGAAGCTCTCAAAGCACTAAATGTTAGTGGTATTGAGGACTTTCCTACTTGTGAATCTTGTTTGAAAGAATAAATGGCCAAAGCTCTTTTTGTAGAACAAATGGAGTACTTCATAAATTCTTTAGATTTGATCCATATGGATGTTTATGGTCCACTAAGAGTTAGTGGGAGAGGAGGCTATTCTTATTTCATCACCTTCATCTATAATTATAGTTGGTTCGGACATATGTATCTTATAAAGTACAAGTTCAAAGCCTTTGAAAAGTTCAAAGTGTTTAAGAATGAAGTAGAAAAGTAAAAGAGACATAGTATTAAAGCCCTTTGATCATATCGAGAGAGTGAATACTTAAGCACCAAATTCTTGGATTATCTAAAAGAGTATAAGATTCTCTCTCAAAAGACTCCACCTAGCAGACCTCAACACAGTGGAGTAGTCGAGAGGAGACATCATACCTTGTTAGACATGGTATATTCCACAATGAGCTCTTTCGATGTGTCTGTATCCTTTTGGAGATATGCCCTAGTGACAGCAATGAAGTTACTAAGAGTAGTACCTTCAAAGTCAATGCTAATAACACCATATATGATATGGCATGGCGAAGCACCTTTTTACAACTATCTAAGGATTTGTGGATCTTCCACCTACGTGAGATGAACAGTAGGAGATAAGTTGCATTGTAGATCCACTATGTGAAAGTTTGTGGGGTACCCAAGATAGTTTATCGATTATAATTTTATGATCCCTTGAGACAAAATGTGTTTGTTTCAAGGATTGCTACTCTTTTAGAAAAGAAATTTCTATTGAATAGAAAGGGCATTGTTGTTAAACTTGATGAAGGTTAAGATGATCAATAAATTCCACAAGTAGCAGAACTAAATAAATATCAAAAAGCCCAGTACACAACCTCTGAGAAGATCGGATCAGATTCAGAAGTAACCCAAAAAGTTCAAATTTTTTCATGAGATGGGTCAATCGAATAGAGATCTGAAGACCTGTGAGGAAACTATGTTGGAAATAGATTTAGGATATTGGCTAGAAGTTATGAGATCCGAATTGAACTCTATGTACCAAACAAAGTGTGGACTTTGGTAGATCTACCAAAGAGAATAGTTCTCATTGATTACAAATGGATCTATAGGCGAACGCTCGGAGTAGTTGTAGAAGTGGTAATTTTTAAGGCGTGATTAGTAGCAAAAGCTTACACTCAAAGACTCGGTATCAATTTTGAGAAAAGCTTTTCACCAGTCACTATGCCTAAATCCATTCAAATTTTACTTGCTATAGCTGCATATTATAACTATGAGATATGACAAATAGATGTAAAAATTACTTTCCTCAATGGAAATATTGAAGAAATGATTCACATACAGCAACCACAAGGTTTACATCTAAAGGGAGTGAGCAAAAAGTTTGCAGACTCTAGAAATCTATTTATGGACTCAAATAGGCGTCCTGAACATGGAACATACATTTTGATTAGAAAGTTAAATCATTCGATTTTGTCAAAAAAGTGTATGAACCATGTGTGTACAAGAGGATAGTAGGAGTAGTATATAGTTTATTGTGTTTTATATCAATGACATTCTTCTTATTCATATGAGAGAGAAATGTTAGAGTGTATTAAAGCATGGTTATCTATACAATTCTTCATGAAGGACTTGGAAAATGCATCATGTATATTAAGAATACATATCTATAGAGGTAGATCAGGAAGAATGCTAGGGCATTCCCAAATCCTGTACATTGAACAAAATACTAAAAAGGTTTTAGAATGGAAGAATCCAAGATAGGATTCCTTCCTATGGGACATGACATTCATCTCTCGAAGTCTATGGCCCCCTAAGACTGAGGAAGAGAAATGAAGAATGTCTCACATATTATAGCTCTACTATTGGAAGCATAATGTATGCAGTTTAATGTATTAGACCAAATGTGGCACACTTGCTAAGTGTTACGAGTAGGTTCTAATCCAATCCTAGTGAGAGTAACTGAGTAGCCATAAAAATAATCCTTAAATGTTTGAGAAGGACTAAGGACTTTTATTTGGTATAGGGTAATGAAGAATTGGAACTCGCAGAGTTTTTAGATAATAGTTTTCAATCCAATGTAGATGACCTAATATCCACTTTTAGAAACATGTTTTGCTTTAATGGAGGCATGGTGTATTAAAAGATTTCCAACCAAACACCATAGCTTAGATAACCACCAAGGTGAAATACTTTGTGGTTTTGGAAACCACAAAAGAAAATGTTTGGATAAAAAATTCATCCAAGGATTAGTTATAATGCCAAGCGTGCATGAGCCTGCAATTATCTTTGGAAGACAATATAGGACTTGAGCCAAGATCTCATTAGTAATCCAAATGCATTAAATGTGTTATCATTTGATATATGAAATCAATTAATAGAGGTAACAACTGAGCGAATAAAAGTTGCTTCAAAAAATATAGCAGAACTATTGTATTAACTGCTATCGCAAAAGGTATTTGAAGGACATCTTATGAAGTTGGGTCTTAAGGCCATAGGATATTAGCTTTAGGGAAAATGAGAGATTGTTGGAATAATGTACTGCAAGCCAATGAGATTGGCTATGTAAACTATTTCATTGTAAGATGGTATTGATTGAATGATATTCTTTATAAAGCCATCTTCATCATATTCTCTTTATTTATTTCACTAGATTTGGATGAAGCCCCTAGATCACACAAGACTATGGGACTTGGTTATGCACTAGGTGGTGATCATGGCATAAGTCTCACATGGTCATGATCTTAAATCTTATAAGTCATAAGATCTTATGAGACAGGGCATCTATGATCTAGATATACTTATCCTAATAATGTATAAATCCAAGGATTGCAGATTGCTCCATTCCATGAACAACTATATGAGATACAGATGTATATTAGTAGGTGCTTGTTAGAGAACAAAGCATTAAAGACCTATCGAAGAAACTACTAGATAGCTGTAGTGGCAAGTAGGTAGTGGCTAGTTCTCTTTTTTACACTAGTGTATATTATTAGTCCTTTGACCTGAGAGTCCATGGTAACCTTATATCTAGTCCTCATGCTTTGACTCTTCCTTGAACACCTAGCCAGTTTTTTAGGTTGAGATTGGACATGAGCTACTTGGCATGAAAGTTTGTGAGATCCAAGATAGAATCTGACTCCTTATCTCCGTGAAAGGCGAGTGTATCTCTTATGTGTTCAAGAGATCCTTGCGCAAGGTGGTGTGATAATTTGGAAAAGGAGTTCTCCAAAGGTGAGGCCACACAACAAAATTGAACCTTAAGAATAGAAACATAGTATTGAGGTTATTAGGGAGCCGACAAATATTTTATCTTAGCCCTCTTTTGGAAGATAAGAGACGGAGGGACCGTATTTGCATAGTATGCGTAATGCTAGATTGATTCTTTAAGAGCATTCATTTTGGCCAATAAGTTGGGCTTCATGGGCTTGAGGTTAGATATCGACCATGGAGATTTGGTACTCTTCAATTAATGAGATTAATTGAATTGAGTCGCTTAGTTTAAAGGAGTTCAAACTAAACTGAATATTTTATATTCCAAAAGTCACAAAAGGTTGTGAGCCCATGTCCAATGAATGGCGAAACCTAATGGGTCACACATAAAAGCCAATGACATGGTCTATTGAAGGAAGGTGAATTTTCTAAGAGTTAGAAAATTCATGATTGATTTATGGAGGAAGCAAAACTGTAGTCATTTTGGCTTTGATCAATTTAATTGTTAAATTGGTCAAATTAATTTAAGAGTTAAATTAATATCAATTAATTAAAAGTTAATTAATTGATGTCACATGGCTATCAATTGGTTAAATTAATTTAATGATTGAGTTAATTTTGACTAGCTTAAAATGTTAAGCATTTTGACTTAAGAGTTAAGTCAAATAATTATTAATTAAATTAAAGATTTAATTTAATTAAGTTGGGGAGATAATTTTTTAGAGAACTATTAAACGAAAGGTTTATTTAATAAGAATTAGAATTTAGTTGTAAGACATTTCATTGGATGAAATTGGTGCTTCAATTAAATTCACTAATTACAAAGTAAGTGGTCACCTAAGCAAGGGACACTTGGCACCACCTCCTTAAAGGAGGTTTGTGACCACTCCTATATATAGATATAGTGTGTAGCTTGCCATATGATGCATGAGGTGAGCTATTTTTGTGTGATATTCTCCCAACAATATTGTGTAATGAGAATCTAAGTTGTTTATCTCCCATCACTCTCTTCTTCTCCCTCATCCTTCCAATACCATATTCTTAGCCTTCCCTCTCTTATTCTCTGTAGATATTCCAACCTTTATGTATAGAATATGCCATTAATTTGGTGTGTGGATGTTTGCAATAGAGGTAATCTAGTTTGGTTGCTTTTTGCTCTTGACTGGAGCTATTTTTGGTTGTTAGTTTTTGCCTCTAGTTGGAGTAACTCTAGAGATTTAATCAGCTTGAATTTTGTACTGTAGAATCTTCAATGGTTGAGGAGTTCCAGTTGAAATTTGAGCCCAAACAGAGAAGTCTATACAAGGAAAATATGGTGATGATCCTACTACGTCGGTGAAGAGCCCATTTGATGGTAAGAAGAGTTTAACTCTTGCTCTTTGATTTTTCTACTTTCACCCAAGTATTTTTCCTTTGTAAATCTGAATTCTATGCATGTATAGATCCTTATGGTTCTTTGTGGGCTAATTTATTCAATTTTGCTTGAAAACATTTGGACCCTAGTGCCACACATACCTTCAAAGCCATCATAATACAACTTGTTTGTAGTCATCCATAAACTTTGTGAACAATTCTCGTGCTTCATCGATGGTATCATCGCCAATGGTGTACAAAAAACTTTTATCAAGAACACAGTTACTCTTTTTGGAATCTAAAATAATCTTTAAGTTTCTCAACAAATCACGAAAGTTTGGCATGGTTAGCTTATTAGTTTCAAAAATAACACAGAGTGAGTTTTTAGCCATTTGAGTTTGAGTTTTCAAAAAACTACAAAAGGAGAAAAGAAAAGTATAAGCATGTAATTAAATATTGATATTTGAAAACATGTTTATGGTCTTTCAAGCATGTTTTACTCCCTTTATTTATCAAATTCTTCACCCCCTAGAAGAATTTAGGAAATCATATTTTCTATTTAGAATCAAGACCCGAAGGACGTGTAAATGAAACCTCATGACCGAGTGCCATCCATAAACAATCGAAAGGTAAGCACCTTTGCTAATTGATTATCTTGCAACTCTTGATATATTTTGGCTCATTTTTCATGTAGACCCATATGTCATGTGCCATTTAAAGATAAGATTAGCACTAGGATCTAATAATTAAAACTTCAAAAGGTAAAATTAACTAGGCTACTCAAGCTAACAAGGATCTAAACATGCTATAGATCTGGATTTGGTAAGAGGATTACCTTGAATTGCTAATTTCCAAGGAGAGAATAGTCAACTCTTCACGAATCCAGAATCTACTAGAAACAAGCATAACAGAGAAACAACAACTTTTACCCAGTTTCAAGATCTCCAAAATTCACAAAATTAAATTTGGATCTTCTCCACTCAATAATGAAGAATCTAGGAAAAATATGGAGCAAAAATCTATCTGGATCTCCTCAGAAAATTCAATAAAATCTCCATATTGCAAAATAAATCTCCAAAAATAAGTGAACTAATGTTCCACCTATTGATATGATTCACACACTAATTGAACTTCCAATTTCTCCTCACTTTTAACTGGAGAAAGAGAGGAAAAAAGCTATGGAGAAGGCCGATTTTGAGGTAGGGGAAGAATAGAGAGCAAAGTTTCAACACATGAGGTAATACTTGGAAAGAGTTTTGGAGGGAAATATGAAAGATTCAAATTTTCACACCAAAGTGCAAGTGTTGATTACATGCCCCCTCTATATCTATATATAAAGGGAAGATAGTGTAATGCCAAGTTAGCATCATTGAAAGCAAGTAAGGCATTAGAATCCAATTATCAAAACTTCAATACCATAAAATTAATTAGTGCTTACAAGTATTAAATTATGCTAGGGATTTAGATTTGGGGAAAGCATTACTTTGAAAAGAAAAATCCAAGGAAAGACTTGTGAACTCTTCACAATTCAAGAAATTGTGTGCAACTGGAGTAGCTTGAAGAGTACAAAAATTTTCCAACAAAAAATCATCCAAAAATTCCAAGAAAATTACTGGAGCTTATCAACACCTAGAAAACTCACTATAAAAATTTTGGATGAAAAATATTTCTAGAACTCCCTATATAAATTTACCAAATCAAACTCTATGCAGGTTGATCTCCAAAACAAGCAATCTCTCTTGTTTGCCTCTATTGTTATAATCCACACGAATTAAATCTTCCAAAATCTTCAATCTATAAGCTAGAATAAGAAAGGAGATTGGTAGTAGTGGAGGCTGATTTTAGGTAGGGAAAAAGAAGAAGAAGAAGAAGAAGAGAGCAAAGCTTTCAACACATGAATATAATGTTTGCAAGACGTTTTTGGATATAAATTGCAAAGAATCTAATTCTTCACAAATGGTGTGATGATGGCTGATCCTCTCCCTATATATCTATATATAGATGCCAAATGGTGTGATGCCAAGGTGGCTTCACACCTTCCATGAGGAGAGGCGACCAAGTAGGTGCCAAGGTGGCAAAACAAATTCAATTCTCATTTGAATTTCCTGTAAATTTTAATTACATTTGGAATCTAATTCCAAATTAATTAAGATGCTAATTCAAATAAACTCTTCATTGGAATTTTTCCTCCAAACTTCATTCTTCCCATTAATTAATTAAACCTTTTAATTTAATTAATTATCTTTTGACATAACTCTTTAAGTTTAAGTAGCTTAACTCTTAAGCACAATTTGTTAACTTAACTCTTTAAGTTAACTTGACCAATTGATGGTTACGTTGGCACCATATAATTAACTCTCTATTTGTTGATCTAATATAACTTCCTAAATTAATTGATTAATTTAACACTTAAATTAATTAAGCCAAAAATTACCTTCAAAATTGGCACCATAATATCAATTCCTACAAATCCTTGCGCAAAGTGATGTGACAACTTAGAAAAGGAGTTTTCCAAAGGTGAGATCACACAACAGGGATTGAACATTGAGAATAAAGACATAGTATTGAGGTTATTAGGAAGCCAACAAATATTTTGCCCTGGGTCTCTCTCTCGAGATAATAGACAAAAGGACCATATTTGCATGGTACACGTAGAGCGATGATGGTTCTCCAAACTAATCATTTTGACCAAGTAATTGGGTTCCATGAGCTTGAGGATGGACATCAACCAAGGAGATTGGGTAATCTTCAATTAAAGAGATTAATTGAATTGAGTTGACTAGTTTAAAAGGAGTTTTAAACTAGAATGAATATAAGATATTCGAAAGTCACAAGGAGTTATGAGCCTATGTCTAATGAATGGTAGAACCTATTAGGTCACGTAAAAAATCTAATTACCTCCTAATTCATGGAGAGAATTTTCTAAGGTGTTAGAAAATGGTGTCTCCTAGTGGATTGATTTTTGGGACCAACTTTGAGGGTCAATTTTGGCTTGATTGATTTAAGTGTTAAATTAATCAACTAATTTAAGAGTTAAATTAGACCAATAATTAAGGATTTAATTATTTGGTGCCAATTGGTCAAGTTTACTTAAAGAGTTAAATTAACGAATTTAGTTTAAGGAGTTAAGCTAGTTTGACTTACAAAGTTAAGTCAAAGGATAATTAATTAAATTAAAGAGTTCAATTTGATTAATTGAGGATGAAAGCATTTTGAAGGGAAAACTCGAATGATATTTGAGATGGCATCTTAATTAATTTGAAATGAAATTCCAAATGTAATTAAGATGCAAATGAAATTCAAATGAGATTTAGATTTAAATTTTGTCACCTAAGTAACCCCAATTGGCCACCCCCCTCATGCATTTTGTGATGCCAACTTGGCATCACACATTTTCAGCATCTATATATAGATGTAGAGAGAAGAGGTCGTGGGTATGGTTATTGGTGTGAATAATTAGATTCATCCTTTTCCTCCAAAACCATTTGTAAGATAGCATTCATATGTTGAAAGCTAAGTTTCCTTCTTTTTTTTCCCACCCAAAATTCAGCCCCCACTATCAGCAAATCTTTGGTCTTACTCCAGTTCATAAACTAGAGATTTAGGAAGAACTCAATTGTGTGTGGATCTTTACAAAAGAAGCAAAAAATGTAACTTGCACATTTCGAGAGATCTATCTACATAGGGTCTAACTTTGCAATTTTGTTAGGGAGTTCCAGATGGCCAATTTATCTAAAAGTTTAATTGAAAGTTACAAAAGGCATTACCTAGATGCATATATTATTTCAAAATTGTTTTAGGTTTTTTGATTAGGTAATCATCGCAATCGTCTTGTTGTATCACTAACAGGCATATTCTAGAATCAGTGAAGTGTTCACTTATTACTCCTTACATTTGCTTATCAAGGTAATCCTCTATCTAAATTTGAATCATAGGTATGATTAGATCCTTGATTAGCTTGTAGGCACTAGTTACTTTGATGTTTTGAAGTTTTCATATTAGATCTTAGTGATGTACTAGCCTTCACCTACCTCATTCTCAATGAGAAGGATGTAATTGACATAAAGCATAACTAAACTCCTACTTGCCTTCTTGTACACACATGATTCATACACATTTTTAACAAAGCCAAATGATTTGACCATTTTGTCAAAATGTACATTCCATCTTTGGGATGCTTGTTTGAGTCTATAAATGGATCTCTAGAGTTTGCAAACCTTTTACTCGATCCCCTTGGATGTAAAACCTTGTGATTGCTCCATGTATATTTCTTCTTCAATGTCACCATTTAGGAAAGTGGTTTTCACATCCATTTATCATATCTCATAGTCACAATATGTAGATATGGCAAGTAGAATCCGAATGGAGTTAGGCATAGCGATTGGTGAAAAGGTTTTATCAAAATTAGTATCGAGTCTTTGAGTATAGCCTTTTGCCACTAGTCGCACCTTAAAAGTCACTACTTTTCCATCTTTCCCAAGCTTTTGTTTATAGATCCAATTGCAACCAACGATAACTATTCACTTTGGTGCATCTACCAAAGTCTATATTTTGTTTGAGTACAAGGAGTCTATTTTGGATCTCATGGCTTCAAGCCAATTCCCGAATCTATGTCTGACATAACTTTCTCATATATCTTCAGATCATCACCCGATTGTCCCATCTCATAAAGAAATCTGAACCTTTCAAGTTGTTTCTTGATCCAGTCTAACCTTCTCAGAGGTTATGTACAAGGCTCTTGCAATTCAATTGTTTCCACTAATTGTGGGATTTCTTCATCATCTTAAACTTCATTAAGTTCAACAACAATAACACCTTTTCTATCCAATAAATTTTTTTTTTCCAAAAAATGGGTGTTCCTTGAAATGAACACCTTTTATTCCAAAGGATCATAGAAGTAATAACCTATAAACTCACTTGGGTATCCCACAAACTTGCACAAGATGGATCTATTAACCAACTTATCTCTCATTGACCATCTCATGTAAGCAGCAGATCCCCAACCTTTAGATAATGGTAAGAGGGTACTTTGCCACACCACATCTCATGGTGTTTTGGGCACTAACTTTGAAGATACCATGTTTAGTAACTTTGCCACCATGTCTAAGGTGTACCCTAAACGGATATAGGCACATCAAAAAAATTCATCATGGAATGGACGATGTCCAACAAGGTACGATTTCTCTGTTGACTACTTCATTATGTTGGGGTGTGCCAAGTGGAATCCATTGAGAGAGAATCCCATTTTTCTTAAGATAATCTAACAATTCGTACTTGAGTATTCTTTCCTTCCATCCAATTGAAAGGACTTAATACTAAGTCCCATTTACTTTTCTATTTCACTCCTATACTCTTTGAACTTTTGAAAAGCTTTGGACTTGTACTTCATAAGATATAAATATCCATACCAACTATAATCATTGGTGAAGGTTATGAAGTAAGAATAGCCATCTCTCCTACTAACTCTTAGTAGTCCACAACATTCATATAGATCAAATCCAAAGATTTGTTAGAGCACTCTGTTTGACCTACAAAGGGAACATTATTCATTTTTCCCTTCAAACAAGATTCGCAAGTAGAAAAGTCTTCAATGCCACTAACTTTTGGTACTTTGAGAGCTTCCAATTTGCTCATCCTACTTTTAAAGATATGCCCAAGCCTTGTGTGCCATAAATAGGATCTTCTTAGATATCTAGCTTGCCTTTATTATTTGAATGTACATTAGAGAAGTAGTAGAATCAAATATGTATAAACCATTAACTAATGTACCTTGATCAATTAAAGAACCATTCTTTAATGCTTCTAACTTCCCATATGATACAGAAAAATCAAATCCTTCATTATCAAGAATGGGAATTGAAATAATGTTCTTAACAAGGTTTGGTACATAGAATACTGGATCAAGAATAATACAAGAATTTTCTAAGTCTAATTGACTACACCTTGGATCTTAGCCACAACTCTTACTCTATTTCTAAGGCAGAGTATCAAATCCCCTTCATGAATACTTCTTCTTCTTTCCATCCCCTGTAATGAATTACAAAAGTGAAAATTACATGTGATATCAAATACCCATGAGGAAGAATTAATCGTCAAATGCATTTCAAAGAAATACATACCCTTTTCAAGGGTCACAAGATAAGCTTTATTATTTCTCTTCCAATATCCCGTTGCACCATAATGAAAATAATTTGTATTGATTTTGGCCTTTTTCTTGACCCTTTGGAAACCTTTCTTAGGTTGTTTCCCTTTCGAGAAAGAACTCTTCTTTCTTTTACTTTCTTTTCTAAGGTCCCTTAGACCTTTCAACTTGGTAATGGATGCCATCATAAGTAGTTTTTGCTTTCCCATTGTCGCCTTAGTGGTCACAAGCATGTTCACAAATTTGTTGACCATCACCATTTGCTTGGACACATTAAAGTTCATAATGAATTGGTCGAATAATGATGGTAATGATTAAAGGTTCAAATCCATGTAAAGTGTTGGAATAGTACCCTGCAGGCCAATTAGATTGGCATGAAAACTATTTTGCTTGTGATACAATCTTAATTGAATGATATTTCTTATAATAGTCATCTTCAACTTATACTTTTATTACTTCACCAGCATATGGTTGAAGCCCCTAGATTATGGGACTTGGTCTGCACTGTGTGATGATCATGGAATAAGTGTTACATGGCCATGAACTTAAATATCCCAAGTCATAGAATCTTATGAGATAAGATATCTAGGATTTGGATAAACATTCGCTAATGATGCATAATACAAGGGTTGGATGTTACTTTATTCCATGAGCAAACAAACCATATGAGTTATGGGTGCATGCTAGTGGGTGCTTGTTAGAGAGCAAGGGCTTGGAGACCCATTCAGAGAATCCACTACAAAACTATAGTGGCAAGTCGATGGTGGCTAGTTTTTCCACTTATACTAGTGCATATAATTAGTCATTTGACCTAAGGATCTATTGTAACCTTGTCTTTAGGTCCTCATAGTTTGACTCCACTTTGGCTACCTAGCAGGTATTCTAGTGGTGACTAGGCATGAGCTACTTAGACATGGAGGTTTATAAGATCCAAGATAGGATTCAACTCTTCTTCTTTGTGAAAGGCTAGTGCATCTCCTATGCGTTATATGATGATCAATTCCAAGGAGTTTCTGAGCAAAGTAGTGTGATAATTTGGAAAAACGTTTTTTCAAAGATGAGGTCACATATTGAAATAGAACATTAAGAATAGATGCATAGTATCAAGGCTATTAGAGAACCGACAAATATCTTAACCTAGGATTTTTTCATATAGATAGGAGATGAAAGGACCATATTTGCGTGGTATGTGTAAAGATAGAATAGTTCACCAAAAGTATCATTCAACCAATTATTTGGCTTTATGAACTTGAGGTTGGGCATCGACCATGGAGATTAGATACTCTTCAATTAATAGAGAATGATTAAATTAAGTCGGTTAGTTTAAAAGAGTTTAAACTAATGTGAATAAATGATATTCTAAAGTCACAAAGGTTGTGAGCCTATGTCCAATGAGCGGTAGAACCTAATAAGTCATACAAAAAATCCCATCAGCAATCCTAAATATAGATGGGGGTTCTCTAAGTGTTAAATGAATTCCAAGGTGGCTGAAAATTGAGGGAATCGATTGACACAACTTTTAGTCATCTCGGCTTGATCAATTTAATTGTTAAATTAATCTAATTAATTTAAGGAGTTAATTAAGACCAATTAAAATAAGTGTTAATTTAATTTTGTGCCTCATGACTGTCAATTAGTTAATTTAACTTAAAGTATTAAGTTAACAAGATCTGGCTTAAAAAATTAAGCTAATTGATGACTTAAATGTTAAGTCAAAGTTTAATTAAATTAAAGTGTTTAATTTGATAAAAATGAAGAATTGATTTTGGAGGGAGAATTCAAATAAAATGTTCATTTGGTGTGGAATTAAAATTTAGTTAGGTAAACATTTCATGAAATGAAATGTAAGTTCCAAATTAAATTAAAATTCAACACAAATTAACATGCAACTTGCAAGATACTTACAAGTTGGCATGGCACCCCCACCTTGAGAAGGGTGTGATGCCACCTTGGCATCACACCATTTCCACTCTATATATAGATATAGAGTAGGGGGTGGCCAGCACTAAGAAATTCACATATTTTGTGCTTCTAAAAGTTAGATATAAAATTCCCTTCAAAAGTGACTTTCTCATAAGTTGAGGCTTCACTCTCTTCTTCACTGCCTTCACCATTTTTGGCCTCCTACCAGCTCTCTTTCTCCTTAATTTTTCCATTGAAATTGAGGAGAAAAGGATTGTCAATTGGTGTGTGGACTTTGACGTTAGAGGCATGATGAATTTTAGATTGCTTGCTTTGGTGATCTTCTATTCAAGCTATGTGTTTCTGGATTCTGTTCGAGATCTTTCTAGAGGATTTTGGTGATGAAATTTTTATTGAAAGTTCTCCATTAATTTGATAAAATTTTGGTCCAGATTTAGCTTGAATCTAAGGTGATTTTCCCAATCAAAAGTTAATCACACTTTGTTGCACTAGAAGTAGTCTGCTTTTGGGAAAGAAAGCTTTATTTCACATTTTTGGTTGGATTTTTTTTGAAAGGTAATAATTTGACCTTAATCCATTATATAGGTATGATCTAGATCCTTAGATTGGTCTAATCTAAGTTAGATTTCAGCTTTTAAATGTTTTAATTTGGATCCCTAGCATTGCACCTCTTTCATGAAGGTCATTGTCCATAATCACGTCAAATTGTCCAAGCTTTTTTACGAGTCCTATCATCTTAATCCCGTGATTGTGGACATTTGTGCCTTCACTTATCCTTGTCCTAAGCAACTCCTTAGACAAAGCCAAGCTTTTATGTCAAGTTTGAACACCATACAACTTTTATAAGTGTGTGTAGATATTAGAAGCATATTTTATGTACTCATTAGTCTTTTGGAGCTCACTAGTCATAGATGCCAACATGAGGTATCTAACTTGTAGATCATCACCTACAAATTTTGTGAACATTTCATGAACCTCATTAGTTGCGTAGTCACCTAATATGTTCGGTAGACTTTGATCAAGAACATATATCCTCTTATTTGAGTCAGGAATTATCTTAAGGTTTCTTAACCAATCTTGGAAGTTAGGCTTGATGAGTTTATTGGTCTCCAAAATGCTAGTGAGTCAATTTTTAGCCATTTTTGTTCAAGATTTCGAAAATCTACAAAAGGCAAAAAACAAGATTAAGCATGCAATTGATTTTGATATTAAAACATGTTCATAGTCTTTCAAGCATGTTTTTCTCTCACAATTTTATCAAATCCTTTACCTCCAAGAAAAACTTAGAAATCACATTTTCTAGTGAGAATTAAAATCCCAATGACTTGCAAGTGGACCCCCATTTACAAGTGCCATCTACGAGCAATCAAAGGGTATGCAACTTTTGCCAATTGCATCTCATATAATGCTTAATATATTTTGCCTCACTTGTCATACAGACCCATGTTTATGTGTGCCATTTATACTAATAAGGGTTAAATCCAACCTACCAATGCTTCTTTATCTCAAGACAACCTTACAGCATCCCATGTTTACGAGTGCAAATGCGTGAGGGTTTTTAAGTCAAAAATGCATCTCATGTTAAATGTGTGTCCACAACTTTCCTTGTAAGTGCAACCCTCGTTTATGAGTGCCATCACAAAAAATTGGTAGTATCGTCATGGCATAAACTATTGGTAGAAGGTTTGGACTAATTAAAACTCTTTTAACTTGTATCTATTGAGACTTAATATTTGAAAAAACAGTTAGACATTCTAAGTGAAGGGTTTTTTCTTGTAAAGATCTCATCATTGTTATCTTCTTATTTAGGTTCTCTATATCCTAATCATGCATTTCATACATCAATATGATATGGAAAGTATAAATAAATAAATGGGCCTAGCATGCTTCTCAAGTGGGATGACCATGAGCCTAATCAAGTGATGCACTTAAAGCCATAGGTGTATCACTCGATTGATTTTAAGTCAGTTGATTAAACTAAATTGTTACATGAGTGTATCCCATACATTCATGGGTTGTCAAGCTTCCTTAGATCCTCTTCTCTCTTTGTAACTTTTACAAGAAAAAGAAAACCTCACTCTTAGCAATTTTACTCTTATAACTTTTCCAAGAAAGAATAAAAACATACAAGCCTCATTTAATATAACCTATTTCAACAACTTGAAGTAAATAAAATCAATATTGAAAGCTCATGATCATCTCTATTCATTCATCATTCATTCAACAACTAAATGAACAATAAATAAATCTAGAATTGATAATTAATTCCAATAATTAAATGCTTATCCCATAAATAAATAATGGAACTAGCATAACTTTTATGCCATAATTAGAAGATTAACTTCAATCAATTTTTAAAAGCATTAAGAAATGTCAAACATAATTTTGAGAAGTTGCACAACACTTGTACATCTAATGTGTGTAGTGCAAAACTAAATTAAGCATTAAAGAAGTTGGAAAAATGGCTCAAAGTACACTAAAACCCCAAGCTAGGGACTACTGCCCAACCTAGACGCACGGCTGGGTAGGCTGACGCACAGTGTATGCATAGTACCTAGTTAGTACCCGGCTAAATGTGCTCAATAGCCCCTGTTTTGGGGCTTCAAGGTGTGCTAAGCCTTTTTCCACTCAACTTTCATGGGAAAATAAATCTAGCACATGTTCTCAACATTAAAACACACATCTTAGATGAATTTCTAGATTTAAAACACATATATTAGATAAATGTCTTTTTTTCATGGTGACGAATTATTTTAAGGTTTGTCAACCAATCTTATAAGTTAAGCCTATTGAGTTGATTGGTTTCCAAAATGCTTGTGATTGGATTTTTAGCCATTTGTTTAAAAATTTCAAAAATCTACAAGAGGTGAAAAATGCGAATAAGTATGTGATTGAATTTGACTATAAAAACATGCTTATGGTTTTTCACGTATATTTTTCTCCCACTATTTTATCAAATCCTTAGCATTCAAGAAGAACTTAGGAAATTATATTTTCTAGTAAGAATCGAAATCCTAAGGACAGGTAAGCAAAACCCACAACTCATGAGACATCTACAAACAATCGAAGGTAAGCAACTTTTACTATTTACATCTCATGCAACTCTTGATGGACCAATTTCCATATTTGAATCACACTATGTGGACTAATTTCTGGAACTAAAACACATTTTAAAATTGAAAATTTAACTACTCAATCATGCTTGAAAAATCAAGTTTAAGTGAGAATCAAATTCTCTAAAAATCTCCAACTAATTCCAATCCAATTAGATCTAAAAATGACCAAAGCTCTCTCAATCAATCATCAACATGCTATGTCAACATATAGCATCAATTAATTCTAAATAAATATTCAACTTTAATAGCTATGAATTAAAACATACTAATCATATAAATCAAAATTAACATCACATAATAGCATGCTTTCAATTCATCAATCAAGGAGTCACACACAACATCAACCAAACACTCTAATCCATTATATAAATAAAGTATTTGTTGATTCTGATCAATCCATCACATGAATTAATCAATCAAAAATCTAAATCATAGCTTAAATAAGGCTCCGATACTACTTGAAGGCAAGACAACACTAGGATCTAATAATTAAAACTTAAAAAGCTAAAATTAACTAGGCTACTTAAGCTAAAAAGGATCGAAACATGCTATAGATCTAGATTTGGTAAGGGGATTACCTTGAATTGCTAATTTCTAAGGAGAGAATAGTGAACTCTTCACCAATCTAGAATCTGTTAGACACTGGCATAATGGAGAAACAACAATGTTTACTTGGCTTTGAGAACTCCAAAATTCACAAAATTAAATCTAGGTCTTCTCAACTCAATGATGAATATTATGTGAAAATTTTGAAAAATACACCTGGATATCCTTAGAAAATTCAACAAAATTGCCGTACTACAGAGTAGATTTCCAAAGATAAGCGAACCAATTATTCTGCCTCTATTGATATGATTCACATACCAATTGAACTTTAATTTCTCCTCACTTTTATGTAGAGAAAAAGAGGAGAAAAGATATGGTGGAGGCTGATTTTGAGGTAGGAGAAGAATAGAGAGCAAAGCTTCAACATGAGGTAATGCTTAGAAAGAGTTTTGGAGGGAAATGTGAAACATTCTAATCTTCACACCAAATTGCAAGTGCTGAATACATGCCTCCAGTATATCTATATATAGAGAGAGGATGGTGTGACACTAAGTTAGCATCACACCTTCCTGAAGGTGAGCAGCCAACTTGCATGCCAAGTTGGCAAATGCAAATTCAAATCTTATTTAAATTTCATATACATTTCAATTTAATTTGGAATCTAATTTTAAATTAATTAAAATGCCAACTCAAATGAACTATTCATTTAAATTTTTCTTCAAAATATATTCTTCTTATTAATTAAATTAAACACTTTAATTTAATTAATTAATCTTTAACTTAACTATTAAGTCAACAAACTTAACTCTTAAGCTTAACTATGATCAATTGGAAATCATGTGGCGTCAAATAATTAACTCTTTAATTATTGGACAAATTTTACTCCTTAAATTAATTGGTTAATTTAACCTTTAAATTAATGAAGCTAAAATTGACCTTCAAATTGGTCACCTTAAAACCAGTCTACTAAGAGAGAATGTTCTAACATTTAGAAAATTTCTTCACCAATTAGAAAGCTAATTGAATTTTGTGTCTGACCTAATAGGTTTTACTATTCATTGGACATGGGCTCACAACTCCTTATGGCTTTTGAATATCATATATTCATTTTAGTTTAAAACACTTTTAAACTAATTAACTTGATTTAATTAATCTCATTAATTGAATTGTACCTAATCTTCATAGTCGATGTCCAACCTCAAGCCCAAGGAGCCCAATTAATTGGTTGAAATGAATGCTTTTGGAGAACCATTATACCTCTATGCATACCATACAAACATGGTCCTTCCATCTCTTATCTCTTGAAAGCGATCTAGGCAAGATATTTGTCGGCTCTCTAATAGCATCGATACTATGTCTCTATTCTCAATGTTTGATTCCATTGTGTGATCTCATCTTCGAAAAACTATTTTCTCAAATTGTCATGCCTCTTTATGTAAGGATTTCTTAAATTGATCGTTGTAGAATATATAGGAAATGTACTTGTCCTTCTCAAAGATGAGAAGTTGGATTCCATCTTAGATCTCACAAACCTCTATGCCAAGTAGCTCATACCTAATTTCATCCCAATTTTCCCTCTAAGTGACCAATGAAGAGTCAAAGCATGAGGACCGAATATACGATTACCATGGATCCTCAAGTTAGAGGACTAATAATATGTACTAGCATAAACTGGTGAACTTGCCACTATGGCTATCTAATAAATTCTCTGGGTGGATTTTCAATACCTTATTCTTTGAAAATTACCCACCAACATACACCTGTATCTCATACTATTGTTTATGGAATGGAGTAATATCCAACTTTTAGATTTATGCATTGTTAGTGCAAGTCTTTCTAGATCTTAGATGCTCTGTTTCATAAGATCGTATGACTTGAATGATTTAAGTTCATAACCGTGTAAAACTTATTCTATGGTCATCGAACCAAGTCCCATAATCATGAATGACCTAAAGGTTTCACCTAAATGCCAACGAAGTAATGTAGAGCATAAGATGAGGATGACCATATTAATAATATCATTCAATGAAGATTATTTTACAAGTCCAATCCTATTTGCTTATTGGGAACCATTCCAACACTATCTACATTACTAGGTATTATGTTGCATCTACCAATCAAACTTTGATTCAAGAATGCTCCACGACATTCCTCATGACAAAGTGCTAGTGCATGAGAAGCCTCAAATCAAAGGTGCATCATATGCTAAGTATATGATCAAACTTTCCACCTAAGTGTGACCCTCATGACTGAGTGCCATTCACAAAAATGGTAGTGTTGTCATGTCATATACTATCGGTAAAAGGCATGGATTAATTAAAATGCATTTTAATTTATATCCATTTTGACTTAATATTTTAGAAAGCACTTAGACTTTCTAAGTGGAGAGATTTTCTTGCTTGCAAAAAAATTATCAATTTTATCTTCTTATTTAGATTTTTCACATCCTAACCATACACCTCATACATCATAGAATATGAAAAGCATAAATAAGTAAATGCGCCTAGTATACTCCTAAGGGGATGACCATGAGCCTTAACCCAATGGTCAATTTGAGCTATAGGTGCACTGCTTAGTTGATTTTGGGTGAGTTGATTAAACATAGCTATTATATAAATGTATCCCTAGACACTCATGGGTTTTCAAGCCACGATGTGTCTTCTTTGCTCCTCACAACATTTAAACAAGAAAAAAAATTCTCATTTCTAGTGATTCTATTCTCATAACTTTTATAACGTAGAATTAAGAGGCATGCAAGCCCCAATTTAATACAACCCTTTTCAACAACTTGAAATAAATAAAATTGATATCAAAGGATCATGATCATCTCCATTCATTCATCATTTATTTAACACTTAAATGAACAATATAAACCAAGAATTGACATTGAATTCTAATGATTAAGTGCTTATCTCATAAACAATTAATTGGCCAAGTAAGAACAAGCATAAAATTCATGCATCATTATTGAAGATTAACTTTAATAAGATTTTGAAAGTAGTAAAAAATGTCAAATATAATTTTGAGAACTTGAACAACACTTGTGCATCTATTATGTGTGATTCAGAATACTTTTGATCATTTAAGGAACACAAAAATAGTCTCAAAAATCATTACTCTCTAAATTGGCTATTGCTGCTTGGGCTGGGTGCATGGCTAGGTAGAAGGTGCACCCCTGGCACACCCATTACCTTGCCATTGCCTTGCCATGGCGTGGCGACACCCCTGTTTTGGGGTTAGGATTGAGTTAGGCCATTTTTAGCTCAATTTTTACATACCAAAAATTTTAAGACACCACCTAAACATTATATCACACATTATAGATAAAATTTCAAATTTAAAACATTTTTTAAAAATGAAAATTCAACTGCTCAAACATGTTTCAAGAATTAAGTTTAAGTGAGAATCTCTATTCTCCAAAAATTTCTAGCAATCCCCAATTAAATTGGATCCAAAAATGATCAATCTATTTAAGGCCTAATTTAACATACCATATTAACATATGACATCAAGTAATGCTAAATCAACATTCAACATTAGCAACTATCAATTAAAGCATACTAATCATGAGAATAACACTTAAAACACATATTAGCATGATTTCAATTCATTAATAAAGAAGCCTCAAGATCATCATCAAAACACTCCAATCTATAAATTGGACCAAGAATTTAGAGATTTTTATCAATCCATCACATGAATCGATCAATCAAAACTACAAATCAAAGCATGAAATTAGACTCTGATACCACTTGAAGTCAAGTGTAGCATTATAATTCAATAATAAAGCACAAAGCATAGCTAAATTAACTAGGCTACACTTAAAATCAAGGATCTAATCATGCCTTCATTTGCATGAAGGATTACCTTGAATGCTCAAAATCTAAGGAAAGGAGGAAACACACTTCAATACCTTGAAACTGTCTTCTAGTAGCACAACAGCAAGATGGAAGAATCCATTGTAACTTTACGATAGATATTGAGAGAGGAGGTCGTGCATATCACATTTGGTGTAAAGAATTAGATTCTTTCCTCTTTCTTTCCAAAATCACTTGCAAGCTAGCTTTCATGAGTTGAAATCTAAGCTTATTTCTTCTTCTTTCTACCTAAATTTGACCTCCACCATTAGTAAATCTCTGGTCATACTCCTGTTCATAGATTAGAGATTTAGAAAGATCACATTGGTATATAGATCATTACAATAGAGGTAAGATATTTGTCTTACTTGTTTCTAGAGATCCACTAGCATAGGATCCGACTTGGTGATTTTAGCTAAGGGGTTCCAAACATCTATTTGATTTGAAATTTTAATTGAAAGTTTAGAAAGGTGTTTTAAAGCTCCATATATTTTTTCAAAATTTTTGAGGAGATTTGATAGGGTAATCATCACAATCTTCTCGTAACGTCACTAGTGGGTAGATTCTAGAACCAATGAAGTGTTCACTTGCTACTCTTTGGATTTGCTCTTCAAGGTAATCCTCTATCTAAATCTAAATCCTTGGCATGATTAGATCCTTGTTTAGCTTATAGGTACTAGTTACTTTTATCTTTTGAAGTTTTGATATTAGATTCTAGTACTTTACTGACCTTTAGTTTGATAGGCTAAAAACACCAAAATAACGTAAAAATGGGTTCTAGAGTGACCTTAGGTGAGTTGCTACCAAATTGGCCGACTGGACATGCTATGGGTATGCATAAGGTACGCCCATGGCCATGCCTAGCTACTACTAAACAACATGCTAGCTTTGCCATAACTTACACCGATCAACCATTTAAGCACCATTTTATGTTTTTGCCATTCCAAACCATATGAACACCTCCATTATTGGAATAGTACCCCATAACCAATTAGATTGGCCTTGTAAACTATTTTCTTATAAGATAATTTTGATTAAATGATATTTATTAAATAGTTATCTATATCTTATGCATTTGATTATTTCACTAGTATTTAGTTGAGGCCCTTAGAATATATAAAACTATGCTATTTGGTCACATACTGGTGGTGATCATGGAATAAGTTTTACACAGTCGTGATGTTAAATCTTTCAAGTCATAGGATTTTACGAGACAGCGCATCTAAGGTCCAGATAGACATGCACTAGAAATGCATAAATCCAAGGGTTGGATGTTGCTCTATTACATGAGTAATCCCATATGACATATAGATGCATGTTAATAGGTGCCTATTAGAAAACAAGATACTGAAGGGCCACTGGATGAATTCACTAGATAGCTATAGTGGTAAGTTCATTAGCTTATATTAATGCATATAATTAGTCCTTGGACATAAGAATCCGCAACCTTGTATTTAGGTCCTCATGCTTTGACTCCTCCTTGGTCATCCAGTGGGACATTGAGGTGGTGATTGAGCCTGAGCTACTTAGATATGGAGGTTTGTGAGATCTAAGATAGGATCCAACTTCTCGTCTTTGTGAAGAGTGAGTGTATCTTCTATGTATTATAATGATCAATTTCAAGAAATCCTTGTGCAAGGTTGTATGAAAATTTGAAAAATAAAGTTTCAAAAAATGAGGTCATATAGATGAACCAAATAATAGTAAAAGAAACATAGCATTGAGGCTATTAAGGACCTTGGGTCTCTTTCAGGAGATAGGAGATAAAATGACCATATTTGCATGGAACACATAGAACTAGAATAGTTCTCCAAAAGCATTCATTTTAGCCAATTAGTTGGGCTCTATTGGTTTGAGTTTGGACATCGACCATGGAGATTGGAAACTTCTCAATTAATGCAGATTAATTGAATTGAGTAGATTAGGTTAAAGGAGTTTAAACGAAAATAAATATTTGATATTCTAAAGTCACAAAGAGTTACAAGTCCATGTCTAATGAATGGTACAACCTAACGGGTCACACACAGAAGTCAATTGCATTTCCTACATGAAGAAATAAATTTTTAATAGTTAGAAAATCACTTCTTGTGGATTGATTTTGAGGTTGGCGAAATTGAGGACATTTTTGGCTTTAACTAATTTAAGAAGTTAATTGTTTGGTGCCACGTGACCATCCATCAATTGGTCAAGTTAGCATAAAGGGTTAAGTTAACATTGACCAGCTTAAAGAGTGAAACTAATTGACTAAAGAGTTAAGTCAAAGATTAATTAATTAAATTAAAGATTAATTGACTTAAGAGTTAAGTCAAAGATTAATTAATTAAATTAAAGTGTTTAATTTAATTAATGAGAGGAAACTATTTTGGAGGGAAAATTAAAGTGAAAGGTTTGTTTGGTGTGGCATTTTAGTTAATTTGAAATAAAATTTTAAATGAAATTGAAATACACACAAAATTCAAATTCACATTTGAATTGCAACTTGCCAACTTACAAGGCAAGTTAGTGGTACCCCCTTGAGTAAGTTGTGATGCCACTTTGATATCACACTGTCCTCACTCTATATAGAGATATAGAAGAAAAGAGGGCTAGCCACTTATGCATTGTGTGAAGAATTAGATTCTCTTACATTTTCTCTCCAAATCTCAAGTGTTGCCTTATGTGTTGAAGCATCACTTCCTCTTTTCTTCTCCTACCTCAAATCAAGGCTTCATCTCTATAAATATCCTTTCTATTTTCCAGCTGATATTAAGGAGAATAGGATCTAGCATTGGTTTGTGGATGAAATTGTTTGAGGCAAGACAATTGTATTGTTGGCCTTTGGAGATCCACTGTCAGGGCAGTTTGCTTGACGAATTTTTTCTAGCACTTATCTATGGATTTTTGAGCTGAAATTTTGAATTGGATTCACCAAGGAGTTGAGAATATACTATAATTGTTTCAAAATTTTTGGAAGAGTTTGGATCAAGCAAAAGTCAAATCCAATCCACTGTGCCGTTGTGTGATAGTTTTTGGATTCAAAAAATGTTTTTTGGCATTTCCTTGTTTTTGAGCAAATCAACGCAAATATCCTTCCAAATATGAATCAATAGCATTTTTAGATCCTTATTATCATGTGTAGCCTAGTTAATTTCAGTATTATCATTGGATCCTAGTACTACATGTGCCTTTAAATGGTATTGAAGCCTAATTCATGCTTTGATTTGGATTTTTGATTGATTGATTCAAGTGATAGGTTGATAAAAATCACCAAATTATTTATTCATATGGTGTATTGGAGTGTTTGGTTGATGTTGTGAGTGGCTCCTTGATTGATGAATTGAAAGCATGCGAATATGTGTTTTAAGTGTTAATTCATATGAATAGTATGTTTTAATTCATAGCTTCTAATGTTGAATGTTGATTTGGCATTGGTTGATGTTATATGTCAATATAGCATGTTAAATTTGGCCTTAAGGTGTTTTAGTCATATTTGGATCAAATTGGATTGGATTTAATTGGAGAATTTTGAAAAATGTGATTCTTAGTTAAACTTGATTTTTTACGCATGTTTGAGCACTTGAAGTTCCTTTTTTAAAAAGTGTCTTGAATCTAGAATTTCATCTATAATGTGTGATTTGATGTTTAGGAATTGTCCTAAAATTATTGGTACACAAAAGTTCAGCCAAAAATCCCTTGACTTAGTCCCATTCCCAAAATAAGGGTGTTGCAGCATCGAGGCAACACACAGGCAAGGCAACAGCTGCAATTGCCACCCAGCTATGCGCACCACTTGGGCAACAGTGATCAATTTAGGTTGGGATATGTTTTGAGCCTATTTGTTTATTCCTTAAGTAACCAAAATTGATTCAAATCATGTTAGATAGGTGCACAAGTGTTGTGCAAGTTCTAAAATTTATGTTTAACTTTTTTGATTGCTCTTAAAATCTTTTTGAGTTAATCTTCAATTAGTGAAAAAATGAGATGCATAATGGTTATGCTTATTTTTTCTTTAGTGAATTAATTGTTTATGAGATAAGCATTTAATTGTAGGAATTAAATGTCAATTCTTGATTTATTTATTGTTCATTTAATTGTTGAATGGATGATGAATGAATAGAGTTGATCATGAGCCTTTAATATTAATTTTATTTGTTTCAAGTTGTTAAAATGGGTTGTATTAAATTGAGGCTTGCAAACCTATTAATTTTTACCTTGTAAATATTTTGAGTAGAATAACTTAGAGTGAGGATTTTTTTCTCATGTAATTATTTTGAGGAGCAAAGAAGACTATGGGAGACATGGAAACTTTTGAAGAACCATGAATGTATGTGATACACTAATGTAATATCTAGATTTAATCACCTACTTAAAATCAACTAGGTGGTGCACCTATGGCTCTAAATGCACTACTTGGTTAGGCTCATGCTCATCCCACCCTAGGATTATACTAGGTGCATTTACTTATTTATGCTTTTCAAATCCTATTGATGTGTGAGATGCATGATCAGGATATAGAAAACCAAAATAAAAAGATTCAAATGATGAGATCTTTGCAAGCAAGAAGAACCTCAACTTAGAATGTCCAAGTGCTTCAAATGTTAAGTCAAAATGGATATAAATTAAGAGAGTTTTAATTAATCCATGCCTTTTATCAATAGTATGTGGCATGACAATGCTACCACTATTTGTGTGATGTCTCACGAGTCATGGGTCACACTTATGATGGAAAGCAATGATCATATATTTAGCATATGATGCATGTTCAATTTGAGAACGCCTATACATTAGCACGCAAGTCGTGGGATGTCATGGACCTATCTTGAATCAAAGTTTGATTGGTAAGTTTGACTTAACACCTAGTAATGTGGATGTCTCACGAGTTATTGGTCTATGTGAAAAGCGAGGAAAAATGCATCAAGAGTTGCATCAGATGCAGTTAGCAAAGGTTGCTTACTTTTGATTGTTTATGGATGTCTCACGAGTCATTGGTTTGCTTACAAGTCTTTAGGATCTTGATTCTCACTAGGAATTAAAATTTCCTAAATTCTTCTAAGGGTGAGGGAATTGACAAAATAATAGGAGAAAAACACGCTTGAAAGACCATGAACATATTTTCAAATAACAATATTCAATCACATGCTTATATTCTCATTTTTCACCTTTGAGGATTTATGAAATCTCAAGAATGGCTAAAAATCCACTCAACATTATTAGAAACAATAAGCCAATTGGGCTAAACTTCCATGATTTACTTATCCTCAAAAATCATTCTAGATTCCTAAAGGTGGATATATGTATAATATCAATGTGATCTAATTCTATAGGGATTATAGTAGAGCAAGAGACATGTGAAAGTTCATGAATTGCGTTTAGGATCATCCTATTCCATAGTATCATGTGGCATCTACAACTTCAAAAGTCTCAATAACACATAAATAGTACCTTGGTTAAAATTTGTAAGAGTTGTAAAGCAACAAGGTATAAGGAGTTCATGTTGTCAAATAAGATTTTTTAAGCTAAGATGAATGTGAAGTCATGAGCCATCGAGTATGGTCTAAAGATGATTAGGCTTAGATAAGCTTTTCAACTTAGATATAGTGACGAACAATGATCTTCATGAGGATATTGATCCTCACATCCTTACCAAGTTTTATTGATCAAAGTGTTGATCTAAAAAGAGGCTACCATGACAAGGATAAACCTTTGGCACTTGTTTCCTTCTCCAAGTCTATGGGCTCTATGGATGCTATAAAAAAATATAAAAGGAAAAAAGATTCTTCCTCTAAGGGAAAACAACCATTAAAGGCATCTGGAGGAGTCAAAAAAATTATATAAGAAATAGTCAATATTACTAGTTTCTACTTTTGCAAAAGACATTAGAAGTGGTATTGTAGAGAATACCATAGAAACCTTGAGAAAGGTATGTTCTTTATTGAAGTGCATTTAAGGATAAATTCTTTCTTATGGATATATGATATCGCCTGTGGTTTTTATCTTTATAAGTTGTTACAAAGAATAGAAAGAGAAATGAAATTGATTCATGAGGAAATGATCCATCGCCTTGATTGAGGAGCATTGTGACTAAAGCCAAAGGCATATAATAAGTTAGACTTAGGGAGTTTCATGCTTGTATTGGACCTTTGTTATAATGTATCATATATTGTTGAGAACATTATTTCAATTCCCATTTTTGGATAGCAAGGGATTTGATCCATCTATATCAAATGGGGAGATTGAAGGTATTAAAGAATATGTTCTTTAGTTGCATATGATATACTTAACAAAGGATTGTACATATTGGATTCTCTACAATCACTAATGCACTTTCAATAAAGCTAGAAAATTAGATATCTTAGAAGATTCCATTCTTTCGCAGGCAAGACACAGGCATATTTCTAAAAATAGGACAAACAAGTTAGAAGCTCTCAAGCACTAAAAGCTAATGGCATTGAGGACCTTTCTATTTGTGAATCTTAGTTGATAGAAAAAATGCCTAAGGCTCCTTTTTTAGGACAAATAGAGCAAACCATAAATTCTTTAGATTTGATCCATATGGACATTTGTGGCCTACGAAGAGTTAGTGCAAAAGAAGGCTACTCCAACTTTATCAACTTCACTGATGATTATAGTTGGTTCGGACATGTGTATCTTATAAAGCACAAGTTCAAAGTCTTTGAAAAGTTCAAAGAGTATAAGAGTGAAGTGGAAAATCAAAAAGTTCTTACAATTAAATACTTAAATACTGAATTCTTAGAATATCTAAAGGAGATAGGATTCTCTCTCTATGGACTCCACCCACACGTCCCAACATAACGGAGTAGCCGAGAAGAAAACTATACCTTGTTAGATATGGTGCATTCCATGTTGAGCTTTTTTGATGTGCCTATATTATTTTGGGGATATGCCTTAATGATGATGGCAAAGTTACTAAGAGTATTACTTTCAAAGTTAGTGCTAAAGATACTGCATTACATGTGATATAGCAAAGCAACATTTTATCATTATCTAAAGGTTTGGGGGTCTCTTACCTACGTGAGATGATTAATGGGAGACAAGTTGGATAATAGATCTATCTTGTGCAAGTTTGTGGGATACTCAAAAGAATCTAGGTTGTTACATCTGTGATCCTTTGGAACAAAAGGTGTTTGTTTCAAGGGATACCTCTTTTTGGAAAATGAATTTTTATTATATAGAAAAGGTGTTGTTATTGAACTTGGTGAGTTCAAGATGATCATTAAAATCCCATAAGTAGTGGAAATAAGTAAATATCAAAACAGCCTTACACATAACCTCTAAGAAGGTCATACTAAATCAAGGAACAACTTGAAAGGTTCGAATTCCTTAATGAGATAGGCCAATCGAATAACAATCCAAAGATCTATAAGGAAGCTATGTTAAACATAGACTTCGGATATTGGCTTGATGCCATGAAATCCAAAATGGACTGCATATATGCTAACAATGTATGGACTTTAGTAGATCCACTGGAGGGAATAGTTTTCATTGGTTGCAAATGTAACTATAAGCAAAAAGTAGGAATCAATAGAGAGGTAGTGACCTTTAAGGTATGAATAGTGGCAAAAGGTCATACTCAAAGACTCGGTAATAATTTCATGAAAATCTTTTTCATCGATCGCAATGCCTAAGTCTATTTAGATTTTACTTGCCATAATTGCATATTATGATTATGAGATATAGAAAATAGATGTGAAAATCACTCTGCTTAATAGAAACATTGTTAAAGAAATGTATATGAAACAACCATAAGGTTTTACATCTAATGAGTGTGAGTAAAAGATTTACAAACTCTAGAGATCCATTTTTTAGCTCAAAAGGCAACCCAAAAATGGAACTTATGTTTTGATTAGAAATTCAAATTATTTGGCTTTATCAAAAATAATTTTGAACCTTGTGTGTGCAAAAAGTCTAGTTAGAGTATTATATAGTTTATTATGCCTTGTGTTGATGACATTCTTCATATTTAGACTGAGAGAGAAATGTTAAAGTGTACTAAAGTGTAGTTATCTACATAATTCTCCATGGAGGATTTAGGAAAAGCATCTTACATATCAAGAATATGTATCTATATAGATCAATTAGGGAGGATGTTGAGGCTTTTGCAAACATAGTACATTGACAAGATATCAAAGAGGTTCAATATGAAAACATCTAAGAAGGGATTATTCTCAATAAGGCACAATCTTTATCTCTCTAAGACTATAACCCTTAAGACTACAAACAAGAGACAAACAATGTCCCACATACCTTAAGTGTCCATTGCAGAACTATATGTCGTTCCATGTACAAGATAGATTTGGCACACGTTCTAAATATTACAAGTCATTTCCAATCCAACCTCAATGAATGTCACTAGATGGCTGTTAAAACAATCCTTAAGTACATAAAAAGGACTAAGGACTTATTTTTGGTATATGGAAATAGAGAATTGAAACTCGAGGGGTTTCATATTCTAATTTTCAATCTGATGTAAATGACCTAAAATCTATTTCTAGATTCATATTTTGCCTCGATATGGCACTGTGAATTGGAAGAGTTCTGAACAAGACACCACAGCTGAGATTATCACTGAGGTGAAATAATTTGTGGTTTTGGAAATCGCAAAGGAAAATATTTGGATAAAAACTTACCTAAGAGTTGGATATAGTGCCTAGTATGCATAAGCCTATAATTTTCATTGGAAGATAATTTAGGACTTGTGCTAAGATCTCATCAGTGATCTAAGCACAATTGAAGTATTATCATTTGATATATGATATCAATTGATAAAGGTGACAACTAACCAAATAAAAGTTATCTTGGAAGAGAATATAGCAAATATACTAATTAAACCGCTATAGCTAAAAGTTTTTAGAGGATATTATGAGAGGATGGGTCTTAAGGCTTTGAGGAATTAGCTTTAGGGAAAGTGGGAGATTATTGGAATAGTACCCTGCAAGCCAATTAGATTGGCCTTGTAAACTATTTTCTTGTAAGACAATCTTGATTGAATAATATTCATTAAATGGCTATCTTCATCTTGTGATCTTGATTACTTCATTGGCATTTAGTTGAAGCCCTCAAATCACATAAGACTATAGGACTTCATCACGCACTGGGTGGTAACCATGGCATTTAGTTGAAGCTCTTCGATCGCATACAATTTACATGTCTCTAATATTAATTTTATTTATTTCAATTATTAAAATGGGTTTTAATAAATAGGGTTTGCATGCCTTTTGTTCTATCTTGTAAAAGTTATGAGAGTAGAACCACTAAGAGTGTGGATTTACATTTATGGAAATGTTACATGAATCTAGGAGTCTAATAGAGGCATGGAGGCCATTTGAAGACCCATGAATGTATGGGATACACTCATGTAACAATTTAGTTTAATTCAACCCACTTAAAATCAACTGAAGTGATGCATCTATAGCTCTAAATGCATCACTTGGTTAGGCTCATGGTCATCCCACCTTAGGAGCGTACTAGGCTATTTATTTATTTACACTTTTCATATCCTATTAATGTATGAGATGCATATTTATGATATAGAGAACCTAAATAAGAAGATAAAAATGATTAGATCTTTGCAAGCAAAAATCCCCCACTTAGAATGTCTAAGTGTTTTCAAATATCAAGTCAAAATGGATATAAATTAAAAGAGTTTTAATTAATCCAAGCCTTCCACTAATAGTTTATGCCATGATGATGCTACCAATTTTATGTGATAGCACTTGGTTACAAGGTTCACACTTAGGAGAAAAGTTGTGATCATGTACTTAGCATAAGATGCACCTTTGACTTAAGAGCCCTCAGGCATTAGCAATCAATATGGGGGATGTCATGAGGCCATCTTGAATCAAAGTATAATTGGTGCGTTGGACTTAGACACTTAGTAGTATAAATGGCACATGGTCATATAGGTCTTTATGAAAAATGAGGTAAAATACATCAAGAGTTGTGTGAGATGCAATTAGCAAAATTGCTTACCCTTGATTGCTCATGAATGGCACTTGGACATGAGGGTCCATTGACAAGTCATTGGGGTCTTAATTTTTAATAGGAAATTTGATTTCGTGAATTCTTCTTGGAGGTGAAGAATTTGATAAAATAGTGGGAGGAAAACATGTGTGAAAGACATTGAACATGTTTTTAATATTAAATTCCATCAGATGTTTATATTCTCTTTTTCACCTTTGAGGATTTGTGAAATCTCAAGAATGACTAATAATTCCACTCAATATTAATTTGGAAATCAATAAACTAATCGAGCCAAACTTCCACGATTGACTTAACCTCAAAAATCATTATAGATTCCTGGAAGTGGATATAGGTCCTATATTATGGTACTCTTAATACCATTGGGATTAATGTAGATCTAGTAATACATGAATTAGGCTTAGAATCGTCCTATCACTTAGTCTTATAATAACATCTACAAACTTTAAAAGTGTTAAGGACACATGAATGGAACCTTGGTTATAATTTATAAAGAGTTGTAAAGAAAATGAGGTATGAGAAGTTCTTATTGCAAAAGGACATTTTTCAAGCTAGAATGGATGGGAAGTCATGTGTCATCGACTATGGTTTAAAGATGATTAGGTTTGGAGAATCTTTTCAACTTGGACGTAGTGATGGACAATGATCTCTATGAGGATTTAATCCTCACATCCTTGCTGAGTTTAATTGATCAAAGTGCTGATCTAGAAGGAGACTACCATAACAAGGGCAAACTTTTGACACTTGTTTCCTCTTCCAAGTCTATAGGCCTTAGAGGTGCTAAAAAAGGAGGTAAAGGAATAAATATTCTTTCTCAAAAGAAAAACAACTATCAAAGGCATTCAGAGGAGTCAAGAAGATTATAGAGAAAATAGTAGATATTATTTGCTTCTAGTTGGGCAAAATAGGCCATTGGAAGCACTATTGCAATGAATTCCTTGCAACCCTTAAGAAGGGTATGTACTTTATTGAAGTGCATTTTAGGTTAAATTATTCCTCATGGATATATGATATCGTATGTGCTTCGTTTCTTTATAAGTTGTTATAAAGAATAGAACCAAGTGATGTGGATATGATCCATCACCTTGGCTAGGTAGCAAGAGTTGTGATGAAAGTTGAAGGCGTACAATAAGTTAGACTTAGGGAATTCCATATTTATACTGGACCTTTGTTATAGCATACCATATATTATTAAGAACATTATTTCAATTCCCATTTTGGATAGTAAAGGATTTGATCCTTCTATATCAAATGGAAGATTGACATTAAAGAAAGGGTTCTTTAATTGCTCATGGTACACTTAACAAAGGATTGTACATATTGGATTCTTAACCATCACTAATGCACTTTCAACTAAGTAAGAAAATTGGATAACCAAGAAGATGCCATGTTATGACATTCAAGACTTGGGCATATATCCAAAAATAGGATAAATAAAATGAAAGCTCTCAAAGCACTAAATATTAGTGGCATTACGAATTTTCCCACTTATGATCCTATTTGCTGGGCAAAATGACCAAAGCTCCTTATGCAGGACAAATGGAGTACTCCACAAATCCTCTAGAATTGATCTATATGGATGTTTGTGGAAGACTAAGAGTTAGTAGGAGAGGAGGCCATTCTTACTTCATCATCTTTACTGATGATTATAGTCGGTGTGAACAAATGTATCTTATGAAGTACAAGTCCGAGGCCTTTGAAAAATTCAAAGAGTACAAAAGTAAAGTAGAAAAGTAAAAGAGACTTAGTATTAAAGCTTTTGATTGGATCAAGAGTTAAAAAAACTTAAGTATCATATTCTTGGATTATCTAAAGGACAATGAGATTCTCGCTCAATGGACTTCACTTAGTCTACCCCAACATAATGGAGTAGCTGAGATAAGACACCATACCTTATTGGACATGGTACGTTCCATGATGAGCTTTTCTAATATGCCTATATCCTTTTTGGGATATACCTTATAGACGAAGGCAAAGTTACTAAATATAGTACCTTTAAATGCAGTGCTAAAAACACCAATGAGATATGGCATGGCGAAGCATCCTCTTATTATCATCTAAGGGTTTGGGGATCTCCCATCTACATAAGACGGACAGTAAGAGATAAGTTGGATAGTAGATCCATCTTGTGCAAGTTTGTAGGATACCTATGAGAGCCTATGGGTTATTACTTTTATGATCCCTCAAGAGCAAAATGTGTTTGTTTTGAGAAATGCCACTTTTTTGAGAAAAAGAATTTCTATAAGATAGAAAAGGCATTCAAATTGAACTTGGTGAAGTTTAAGATGATCAATAAATTCCACAAGCGGTAGAAATAAGTAAATATCAAAGAGCCTAGTACATAACCTCTAAAAAGGTCGGACCGGATTAAGAAGCAACTCAGAAAGTTTAAATTTCTTCATGAGACAGATCAATCAGATGGAGATCTAAAGACCTATGAGGAAGCTATATAGGACATAGATTTGAGACATTAGATTGAAGCCATGAAATCCAAAATAGACTCTATATACTTAAATAAAGTATGGACTTTAGTAGATCTACTAAACGGAATAGTTCCCATTGGTTGCAAGTGGAACTATAAGTAAAAGCTTGGGGTAGATGGAGAAGTGGTGATTTTTAAGGCATGATTAGTGGCCAAAGGTTACACTCAAAGACCAAGGATCGATTTTGAGGAAACCTATTCACAAGTTGTTATGCTAAGTCCATTGAAATTTTACTCGCCATAGCCACATATTATGACATGAGGCATGGAAAATGGATGTGAAATAGCTTTCCTCAATTGAGACATTGAAGAAAAGATTCATATGGAGAAACCACAAGATTATACATCCAAAGAGAGTGAGTAAAAGGTTTGCATAATCCAAAGATCCATTTGTGGACTCTAATTAGCATCCTAAAGTTGGAACATACATTTTGATAAGATAGCTAAATTGTTTAACTTTGTCAAAAGGGTTTATGATCTTTGTGTGTATGAAAAAGCTAATGGGAGTAATATATAGTTATTATGCTTTATGTCGATGACATTCTTCTCATTGGGAATGAGGTAGGAATGTTAGAGTGTACTAAAAAATGATTATCTATACAATTCTTCATGAAGAACTTGGAAAATACATCATGCATATTAGGAAAATGTATCTATAGAGATAGATAAGGAAGGATGCTGAGGCTTTCTCAAATCTCATACATTGAACAAGATACTAAAGAGGTTTAGTATGGAAGAATCCAAGAGAGGATTCCTTTCTATGGGATATGGCATTCATCTCTTAAGGCCTATGGCCCCCAAGACTAAGGAAGAGAAATGAAGAATGTCTCACATACCTTATGCATCTATTATAGAAAGCATATTGTATGTCATTTAATGTACAAGATTAGATGTGGCACACTCGCTAAACATTATAAGTAGGTTCCAATCCAATCCTAGTAAAAGTCACTAGATAGCCATAAAAGCAATCTTTAAGTACTTGAGAAGAACTAAGGACTTATTTTTGGTATACAACAATAAAGAATTGAAACTTGTGGAGTTTTCGCATATTACTTTTCAATCCAATGTAGATGATCTAATATCCACTTTTGCATACATATTTTTCCTTAATGGTGGTATGGTGTGTTGGAAGAGTTCCAACTATACACCACGGCCTAGATAACCACTAAGGTTAAGTACTTTGTGGTTTTGGAAACCACAAAGAAAAGTGTCTGGATAAAAACTTCATCTAAAGGTTAGATTTAGTGCCTAGCATGTATGAGCCTATGATTATCTTTAGAAGACAACTTTGGACTTGAGCTAAGATCTCATTAGTAATCCAAACACAGTAAATGCGCTATCATTTGATATATGATATCAATTGATAGAGGTGACAACTGAGTGGATATAGTTGTCTTAAAAGGGAATATAGCAGAACCACTGTATTGACCCATAAAGATAAAGGTCTTTAGAGCACATCTTATGAAGATGGGTCTCAAGGCCACAAGTTATTGGATTTAGGGTAAGTGGGAGATTGTTGGAATAGTGCCTTGCAAGCCAATGAGATTGGCCATGTGAATTATTTTACTCATGGTATAATCTTGATTAAATGATATTCTTTATATGGCTATATTCATTTTATACTTTATTTCACTTCACTAGAATTTGGATGAAGCCCTTAGATCACCTACGACTACAGGACTTGGTTTGGTGACCATGGAATAAGTCTCACATGATCATATGATCTTAAATCTTTCATGTTATAGGATCTTATGAGATAAGACATCTAAGATCTAGATAGACTTACACTACTAATGCATAAATCCAAGGGTTGGAGATTGCTTCATTCCATGAGCAATTGTATGAGTTGCTGGTGCATTTTAGAGAACAAGAAACTAAAAACCTATCAAAGAAATCACTAGATAGCCATAGTGGCAAATCGATAGTAGCTAGTTCTCTTGCTATGCTAGTGCATATTATTAGTCCTCTGACCTGAGCGTCCATGGTAACCTTGTGTCTGGTCCGTATGCTTTGATTTTTTTACCACTAAATGGGTCTTTTGGATTGCGATTGAGTATGAGCTACTTGGCATGGAGGTTTGTGAGATTCAAGATAGAATTTGACTCCTCATCTTTGTGAAGGACAAATGCATCTCCTATATGTTCTATAATGATCAATTTCAAAAATCCTTGCACAAAGTGATGTGATAATTTGGGAACAAATTTCCAAATATTAGGTCACAAAGGGGATCGAACCTTAAGAATAGAAACATAGTATTAAGGCTATTAGAGAGCCGACAAATATCTTACCCTAGCTTACTTTCAAGAGATATGAGTCAAAAGGACCATACTTGTATGGTATATGTAAGCTAGAATGATTCTTCCAGAGATTCTATTCAGCGAATTAGTTGGGCTCCATGGGCTTGAGGTTGGACATCAACCATGGCGATTAGGTACTCTTCAATTAATAAGAATAATTAAATTGAGTCGCCTAGTTTAAAGGAGTTTAAACTAAATTGAATATTTGATATTCCAAAAGTCACAAGGAGTTGTGAGCCCATGTCCAATGAATGGTAAAATCTAATAAGTCACACATAAAAGTCAATGACATGGTCTATTGAAAGAAGGAGAATTTTCTAATAGTTAGAAAATTCGTGATCGATTTTTAGAGGAGCCAAAATTATAGTAATTTTGGCTTGATCAATTTAAATGTTAAATTAGTCAAATTAATTTAAGATTTAAATTAATATCTATTAATTAAAAATTAATTAATTGATGCCACATTACTATCAATTGGTCAAAATTAATTTAAGGGTTGAGTTAATTTTGACTAACTTAAAATGTTAAGCGTTTTAACTTAAGGGTTGAGTCAAACAATTGTTAATTAAATTAAAGTGCTTAATTTAATTAAGTTGGAGAGATGAGTTTTGGGAGAATTATTAAATGAAGAGTTCATTTAATAAGAATAGAATTAGAATCTAATTGTAAGATATTTCATTAGATGAAATTGGTGCTTTAATTAAATTCACTAACCACAAAGTTAGTAGCCACCTAAGCAAGGGACACTTGGCATCACCTCCTTGAAGAAGGTGTGTGACCACTCCTCTATATAGATATAGTGAGTGTCCAGCCATATGATGCATGAGGTGAGCCATTTTGTGTGATATTCTCCCAATAATATTATGTAGTGGGAATCTAAGTTGTTAGCCTCCCATTACTCCCTCCTTCTTCGACCACAATATTCCTAGCCTTTCTCCCGTCATTCTCTAAATATTTTCCAGCCTTTCTATGGATAATAGGCCATTGATTTGGTGTGTGGACGTTTGCATTAGATATAATTTAGTTTGGTTGCTTTTGCTTTTGACTAAAGCTATTTCATGCAGTCGATTTTGGCCTCTACTTGGTATACCTCTAGAGTTCAGATAGACTTGAAATTTATCTTGTAGAATCTTCAATGGGTTGAGGAGTTCAAATAAAAATTTTAGCTCAAACTAAGATGTCTATCCAAGGAAAAAATGATGGTTATCCTGCAGTGCTGATGAAGAGCCCATTTGACGATTGGAAAGAGTTTGACTTTTACTCTTCATTTTTGCCATCACCAAGGTATTTTCCCTTTCCAAATCTAAATTTCATTCATGTTTTTATCCTTGGGGTGTTTGTGACAACTATATTTTTCAATTTTTATGAAAATATTTGGACTCTAGTGCCTCACAAACATACAAGATAACTGTAGTGGCAAGTTCTCCATTTATTTTAGTGCATATAATTAGTCATTTGACCTGAGAATTAATGGTAATCTTATGTTTAGGTTCTTCCAAGTAGGCCATTCAAATAGTGATTTCATATGAGCTACTTAGATATGAGGTTTGTGAGATCCAAGATGGAATTCGACTCCTCATATTTGTGAAGGGCGAGTGCATCTCCTATGTGTTCCGTAATGATCGATTTCAAGAAATTCTTGCGCAAGATAGTATGATAATTTGGAAATGAGTTTTCCAAATATGAGGTCATATGGAGAAATTAAACATTAGGAATAGAAATAGAGTATTGAGGCATCTAGATAGCTAGCAAATATCTTGTCCTATCCTCTTTTAGGAGATAGAAAATGGAAGAACTGTATTTACATGGTAAACATAGAGCAAGAATAGTTCTCCAAAAGCTTTCATTTTGGCTAATTATTTAGGCTCCATGGGCTTAAGGTTGGACAACTATCATGGAGATTGGGTACTATTCAATTAATGAAGATTAATTGAATTAAGTTGATTAATTTAAAAGTGTTTAAACTAAAATGAATATTTGATTTTCTATAGTCATAATGAGTTGTGAGCCCATGTCCAATGAATAGTAGAACCTAACAAGGTCACATACAGAAGCCAAATGCATTTCCTACATGATGAAGTAATTTTAAGAGTTATAAAATCACTCATTGTGGGCTAATTTTGAGGTTGGCGAAATTGAAGTCATTTTTGGGTTGATTAATTTAATTGTTAAATTGATCAATTAATTTGATGAGTTAAATTATATCAATAATCATAAGTTAATCATTTGATGCCACATGACCAATAATTGGTCAACTTAGCATAAAGAGTTAAGTTAACATTGATTAGCTTAAAGATTTAAAGCAATTTACTTAAGAGTTAAATTAAAGGTTAACTAATTAAATTAAAGTATTTAATTTAATTACTGAGAGGAATCTATTTTGGAGGGAAAATTCAAATGAAAGGTTCATTTGGTGTGGCATTTTAGTTAATTTGAAATGAGATTTCAAATGAAATTGAAAAACACACGAATTCAAATTCACATTTAAATTGCAACTTGCTAACTTGCAAGGCAAGTTGGCGGTTTCCCCTTGAGAAAGTTGTGATGCCACCTTGGTAACACACTATCCACACTCTATATATAGATATAGAAGAAAAGAGGGCCAGGCACTTATGCATTATATGAAGAATTAGATTCTCTCACATTTTCCCCCTAAATCTCAAGTGTTGACTCATGTGTTGAAGCATCACTTCTGCTTTTCTTATGCTACCTCTAATCAAAGATTTATTCTACAAATATCCTTTCTATTTTCTATTTGACATTAAGGAGATTAGGATCTAGCATTGGTGTGTGGATCTTACTATTAAAGGCAACATAATTGGATTGCTAGCCTTTGGAAATCCATTGTCTGGGTAGTCTGCTTGGCAAATTTTTTTAGGCAATTCTCTGTGGATTTTTTAGTTCAATTTTTAAATTATATTGAACAAGGAGTATAGAATATACTATAATTTATTTAGAATTTTCAAAGGATTTTGGATCAGGCAATGGTTGCATCCAATACGCTGTGCCACATATTATAATAGTACCCCACAAGCTAATTAGATTAGCTTTGTAAACTATTTCATTGTGAGATAATTTTGATTGAATGATATTCCTTGTGTGACCATCTTTATCTAATGCCCTTTAAGTTCTTTACTTGCATTTGGATAAAACTTGTAGATCATAAAAGACTATTGGATTTAGTCACATATTGGGTGGTGATCACACATTGGGTGATGATCATGGAATAAGCCCTATACTGTCATGATCTTAAATCATCCAAGTCATAGGAACTTATGAGACATGGCATCTAAGATTCAGATAAACATGCACTAACAATGCATAAATTCAAGAGTTGGATGTTGCTCCATTCCATGAGCAATCCCATATGAGATATGGATACATGTTGGTGGGTGCTTGTTAGAGAACAAAGCACTGAAGAGCCGCTTGGAGAATCCATTAGATAGTTGAAGTGGCATGTCGGTAGTAGCAAGTTCTCCTACTTACGTTAGTGGAATTATTTGTTCTTTAACCTGAGGATCCATGGAAGTCTTGTGTTTATCCCTTATGCTTTGACTCTTCCCTGATCACTTAGTGGGGCACTCAGGTAAGGATTGGGCATGAGCTGTTGGACATAGAGGTTTTTCAAATGCAAGAAAGAATTCAACTCCTTGTCTTTGTGAAGTGCGAGTGCATCTCCTATATGTTCTATAATGATTGATTCCCAAAATTTTTACACAAGGTGGTGTGACAATTTAGAAAAGAAGTTTTTCAAAGGTGAGGTCACTCAATAGAATTGAACATTAAGAATACAAATATAGTATTGAGGCTGTTGGGGATCCAACTAATATCTTACCCTAGGCTTCTTTAAGGATATAGAAGACGGAAGGATTGTATTTGTATGGTACACATAATGCTAGAATAGTTCTTTAAGAGCATTTATTTCAGCTAATTAGTTGGGCTCCATAGGATTGAGGTTGGACATCGACCATGGAGATTGGGTACTCTTCAATTAATGAGATTAATTGGATTGAATCGCTTAATTTAAAGGAGTTTAAACTAAAGTGAATATTTAATATTTCAAAGTTACAAAGAGTTGTGAGCCCATGTCCAATGAATGGTAGAACCTAATAGGTCACACAAAAAAGCCAATAAAATGGCCTATTGACAGAATGAGAATTTTCTAATGGTTAGAAAATTTATGACTGTTGTTTGGAAGAGGCAAAATTGTAATTATTTTGATTTTATCAATTTAAATGTTAAATTGGTCAAATTAATTTAAGAGTTAAATTAAGATCAATTAATTAAAGGTTAATTAATTTATGTCACATGACTATCAATTGATCAAAATTAAGTTAAGGGTTGAGTTAATTTTTACTAGCTTAAAGTGTTAAGCATTTTGACTTAAGAGTTGAGTCAAACGATTAGTAATTCAATTAAAGTGTTTAATTTAATTTAGTTAGAGAGATAATTTTTGAGAGAATTATTAAATAAATAGTTCATTTAATAAGAATTAGAATTAGTGTTTAATTGTAAGACATTTCATTGGATGAAATTGGTGTTTCAATTAAATTCACTAATCACAAAGTTTGTGGCCACCTAAGCAAGGGACACTTGGCATCACCTCCTTGAAGGAGGTGTGTGACCACTCCTATATATATAGAGAGTGGCTGGCCATATGATGTATGAGGTGAGCCATTTTTGTGTGATATTCTCCCAACAATATTGTGTAGTGGGAATCTAAGTTGTTAGTCGCCCATCACTCTCTTCTTCTCCCTCCTCCTTCCACTACCATATTCTCAACCTTCCCCTATCATTCTATGTAGATATTCCAGCCTTTTTATATATAATAGGTCATTAATTTTGTGTGTATACGTTTGCATTTGAGGAAATCTAGTTTGGTTGCTTTTTGCTCTTAACAGGAGCTGTTTTTGGCAGCTGGTTTTTGCCTCTGGTTGGAGTACCTCTGGAGATTTGATCGGCCTAAAATTTGGACTGTAGAATATCCAAAGGGTTGAGGAGTTCCAGTTAAAATTTCAACCCAAAAATAGAATTATATCCAAGGAAACAATGGTGGTGATCCTGCTGCGCCAGTGAAGAGCCCATTTTACGGTAGGGAAGAGTTTGACTCTTGCTCTTCGATTTTTCTGCTTTCACCCAGATATTTTCCCTTTATAAATCTGAATCTTATGCATGTATAGATAATTTTTGTGTTTTCAAGCTAGTTTCTTTGAGTTTATTTTAAAAATATTTGGACCCTAGTGCCACACATACTTTCAAGTGGTTTCAGAGCCATATTCGTGCATGGACTTGGATTTTGCTTCACTTGGATGATTGGGTTTTTTGAATAACTGATAAAAATCACCATGTAATTGATCCATATGATGGGTTGGAGTGTATGAATGATCTTGCTTGTGGCTCCTTGATTGATGGATTGAATCATGCTATTATATGCTTTAATTGTTAAATTATGTGGTGAGCATGTTTTGATTCAATTTTCAGATGTTGAATTTTTTATTTGACCTTGGTGATTGTTATATTCTAATATGGCATGTTATGAATGGTCTTAAGTTTTTTTGGTCATTTTTGGGTCCAATAGGATTGGATATAACTGGAAATTTTTGAAGAATATGATTCTTGCTTAGAACTTATTTTTCAAGCATCTCTAGGCACTTGATATTTCAGTTTTAAAAGGTGTTTTAAAATAAAATCTTCATTCATATTGTGTGATTTGATGTTTAGAAGTTGTTCTAAAAATCTTGGTGCATAAAAGTTGAGCCAAAATTGGCCTGGTTCGCACTTGACCCCGAAACAGGGGTGCTGCCAGCAGATTAGCAGCTCTTGGCAAGGCTGTGAACATTTTGGTTGCTGCCCAACCTTGAGCTTGCCTCAGCTAATAGTGCCCCATTGGTTCTTGAGTGAACTTTGAGCTTTTTAGGTTCTTTTAGTGACTGAGGTGGTGTTGAAACACACATAATGGTTGCACAAATGTTGTGCAAACTCTTAAAAATGTGTTGGACACATTTAATTGCTTTTAAAACATGCTTAAGTTGATCTCCAAATGCGGCAAAAATATGAAGCATAAATGTTATGCTTGTTTTTGCATGACTAATTATTTGTCAATTTGATTAGCACTTAATTGTTGGAATTGAATGTCAATTCTTGGTTTATTTATTGTTCATTTAAATATTGAAAGAATGATGAATGAATGGGGATGATCATGAGAATCTAATATTGATTTTTTTTTATTTTAATTGTTGGATTGGGTTGTATTAAATGGGGCATCTATGCCTCTTTTTCTATCTTACAAAAGTTATGAGAGTAGAATTACTAGGAGTGAGGAATTACCATTTATGTAAATGTTTCATAAAGCAAGGAGTCCTATGGAGGCATGGAGGCCATTTAAAGACCCATGAATATATGGAATACTCTCATATAATAGTTTAGTTTAATTCAACCCATTTAAAATCAACCAAAGTGAGGCACCTATGGCTATAAGTGCGTCACTTGGTTAGGCTCATGGTCATCCCATCCCATGAGCATGCTAGGCTATTTACTTATTTATGCTTTCCATATCCTATTGATGTATGTGATGCATGATTAGGATATAGAGAACCTAAATAAGAAGATAAAATGATGAGATGTTCACAAACAAAAACCCTACTTAGAATGTCTAAGTGTTTTCAAATATCAAGTCAAAATGGATATAAATTAAAAGAGTTTTAATTAATCGAAGCTTTCTACCAATAGTGTATGCTACGACAATGCTATCGATTTTGTGTGATGGCACTTGGTCGTGGGGTCATACTTTGGAGGAAAGCTGTGAGGAAGCACTTAGCATAAGATACACCTTTAACATAAGAACCCTCATGCATTAGCACTCGATCACGGGATGTTGTGAGGTTGTCTTGAATCAAAGCATGATTGGTGGGTTGGACTTATATACTTAGTAGTATAAATGGCACATGATCACGTGGGTTTATATAAAAAGTGAGGCAAAATACATTAAGAGTTGCATGAGATGCAAATAACAAAAGTTGCTTACCCTTCGATTGCTCATGGATGGCACTCAGTCACAAGCAAGTCCTTGGGATCTTGATTCTCACTAGGAAATGAGATTTCCTAAATTCTTCTTAGGGGATGAAGGATTTGATACAATAGTGAGAGAAAAACATGCTTGAAAGATAATAAATATGTTTTTAATGTCATTTTTCAATCACACACTTATACTCTTTTTTGCCTCTTGTAGATTTTTGAAATCTCCAAAAACAAAATGGCTAAAAATCCATTTACAAGCATTTTGGAAATCAATAAACTCATCGGTCATAACTTTCAAGATTGATTTAGAAACTTTAAGATAATTCTTGACTCTGAAAAGAAGACCTACATCCTGGATCAAATTTTGCCGGACATATTAGACGATGACCCTTTTGATGAGACACGTGAAGTGTTCCCTAAATTTGTAGATGATGATCTATAAGTAAGGTGTCTCATGATAGCATCCATGACCAATGAGCTTAAAATGACTCATGAGCATATGAGGTATGCGAGTGAGATCTATAAGCAATTACAAGAGTTTATGGTGTGCAATCAAGACACGAAAGGTTCGCATTGTCCAAAGAGCTCTTTAGGTCAAGGATGATAGAGGGTTCAAGTGTTCATGATCATGGGCTAAAGATGATTGGACTCATCGAAAAGCTTGGGCAACTTAACGTGATCATGGGTAATAACTTCTATGTTGATCTAATCTCCCAATTATTGCCCCCATCATTCGACTAATATATTGTAAAATTTAACATGTGCAAGCAAGGGGTTACAATCAACAAATTGGTGAATATGCTCTAGACCACTGAGGCACAATGAAAAAGGAAAACCCTTTGATGCTTGTTTTTTCCTCTAAGTCAAAAGGCCCAAAAGGCATAAAAAAGAGAGGTAAGATGAAGAAAAGTTTTTCCTCTAAAGGGAAACAACCCATGAAAAGTTTTGGGAGGGTAAAAAAGAAAGCTAAGACCAATGCAAACTATTACCACATGTGGTTCTCACCTTTATAATTCATTACAGGGGATGGAAAAAAGAAAGAGTCTACGTGAAGGGGATATGATCCTCTTCTTGGGAAATTGGGCAAGAGTTGCAGCCATGGTCCAAGGCATTATTAAGTTGAACTTTGAGAATTCTAGTATTTTACTTAATCCATTTTATTATGTACCTAATCTTGTTCAGAATATCATTTCAATTTATGTTCTTAATAGTGAAAGATTTGATTTTTCTATATCAAATGGGATTTTGAAAGTATTAAAGAATGGTTCTTCTATTGCTAAAGGTACATTGATCAACAAGTTATACATACTTGATTCTAAAACTTCACTAATGCATATTCAACAAACAAAAGAAATTGGATGACCAAGAAGATACCATTCTTTGGCAGGCTAGACTTGGGTATATCTCCAAAAATAGGATGAATAAGATAAAAGCTCTCAAAATGCTGAAAGTTAGTGGCATTGGGCAACTTCCTACTTTTAAATCTTGTTTGAAGGAAAAAATGACCAAGGCTCCTTTTGAAGGACAAACAAAGCACTCCACAAAGTCTTTGGACTTAATCCATTTAGATATTTGTGGTCCACTAAAAGTTAGTGGAAGAGTAGACTAGTCTTACTTCATCACCTTTATCAATGATTATAATCAGTTTAGACATGTGTATCTTATGAAGTACAAGTCCAAAGCCTTTGAAAAGTTCAAAGAGTACAAGAATGAAATAGAAAAGAAAAAGAGACTTAGTATTAAAAACCTTCAATCGGATCGAAGGGGTGAATACTTAAGTATCAAATTCTTGGATTATTTAAAGTAGAATGGGATTTTCTCTTAATAGACTCTACCTGGTATACCTCAGCATAATGGAATGGCTGAGAGAAAAAATCATACCCTGTTGGACATGGTACATTCATGATGAGCATTTTCAATGTCTCTATATCCGTTTGGTGATACACTTTAGAAGCAGCAGCAAGGTTACTAAATATAGTACCTTCAAAGTCAGTGCTAAAAGTACTATATGAGATATGGCATGGCAAAGCACCCTCTTACTAATATCTCAAGGTTTGGGGATCTCCCATGTACATAAGTTAGACAATGAAAGATAAGTTGGATAGTAGATCCACCTTGTACAAGTTTGTGGGATACCCTAGAGAATCTATGGGTTTTACTTCTACCATCCCTTGGAACAAATGGTGTTTTCTTCAAGGAATGCCTACTTTTTGGAAAAGGAATTTCTATTTGATAGAAAGGGCGTTGTTGTTGAACTAGATGAAGTTTAGGACAAGAAATCCCGTAAGCAGTGGAAATAAAAAAATTGCAAGAGCCTTGTACATAATCTCTAAAACGGTTAGATTGGATCAAGAAATAACTTGAGATGGGACTATCGGATGATGATCCAAAGACCTATAAGAAAGCTATGTTAGAATAGATTCTGGACATTTACTAGAAGTCATGAGATTCGAAATGGACTCTAGTACTCAAATAAAGTGTGGACTTTTGTAGATCCACCAAAGGGAACAGTTCTCATTGGTTGTAAATGGATCTATAAGCAAAAACTTAGAGTAGATGGAGAAGTGGTGACTTTTAAGGCGCGACTAGCAAAAGGTTACACTTAAAGACCCAGTATCAATTTTAAGGAAACTTTTTCACTAATCAATATAGCTAAGTCCATTCAAATTTTACTTGCCATAACTATATATTATACCTATGAGATATGGCAAATTGATGTAAAAACTACTTTCCTTAATTGTGGCATTGAAGAAAAAATCTACATGGAGTAACCATAAGGTTTTACATCTAAAAGGAGTGAACAAAAGGTTTGTAGACTCCAAAGATCTATTTATGGACTCAAACAAGCATCCTGAAGTTGGAATATACATTTTGACAAAATAGTCAAATCATTTATGTTTGTAAAAAATGTGTATGAGCTGTGTGTGTATATGAAAGCCAGTTAGAGTAGCGTACAGTTTATTGTGTTTTATCGCGATGACATCCTTCTCATTGGGAATGAGGTAGGAATATAAGAGTGCACTAAAGCATATTATCTACTTAATTCTCCATGAAGGATTTGGCAAAAGCATCATTCGTATTAGGAATACTTATCAATAGAAATAAATCAAAGAGGAGGTTGGGGCTTTCCCAAACCCCACACATTGAGAAAATACTAAAGTGGTTTAGTATGGAAAAATCCAAGAGAGGATTTCTTCCTATAGGACATGGCATTCATCTCTCAAAGTCTATGGCCCCTAATACTGAAGAAGAGAAACAAAGGATGTCTCATATACCTTATGCCTCTATTATTAGAAGCATAATATATATTAGTCAATGTACTAGACCGGATGTGGCACAGTCGCTAAGCGTTATGAGTAAGTCCCAATCTAATCCTAGTGAGAGTCATTGAATAGCCATAAAAGTAATCTTTAAGTACCTAAGGAGAACTAAGAATATGTTTTTGGTATACGGTAATGGAGAATTGAAACTCAAACGATTTTCAGATTAAAGTTTCTAATTTGATGTAGATGACCTCAAATCTATTTTTGGATTCATATTTTACCTCAATGGTAGCACTGTAAGTTGGAAAAGTTCCAAATAGGATACCACAACCAACTATACCATAGAAATAGAATATATTGCGGCTTTAGAAGCCGTAAAAGAAGGTGCTTGGATGAAAAACTTTATTCAAGAGTTTAATATAGTACTTAACATTATTGAGCAGGTTGTTGTCTTCTATGCCAACAATGGGACGGCAGCACAAGCTAAAGAGCTAAGATCTCATCAGTGATCCAAGCACATTTTGAGGCGATATCATTTAATCTGAGAGATCATTAATAAATATGACATCTGAGTTAAGAGAGTTACCTCATAAGAGAACATAGCAAATCCACTGACTAAACCCCTATTGCAAAAGGTCTTTGAAGGATATCTTGAGAAGATGGATCCTAAGGCAATAGGGCATTGGCTTTAGGGCAAGTGAGAGATTATTTGAATAGTACCCTGCAAGCCAATTAGATTGACCTTGTAAACTATTTCATTGTAAGACAATCTTGATTGAATGATATTCCTTATATGGCCATCTTTATCTTATGTCCTTTACTTTCTTCATTTGTATTTAGATAAAGCCCATATTATCACAAAAGACTATAGGACTTGGTCACGCACTGGGTAGTGATCATGGAGTAAGTCCTACACAGTCATGATCTTAAATCATTCAAGTTATAGGATCTTATGAGACAAGAAATCTAAAATCTGGATAAACTTGCACTAATGATGCATAAATCTAAAAGTTGGATGTTGCTCTAATTCATGAGGAATCCCAAATGAGATATGGATGCATATTAGTGGGCTCTTATTAGAGAACAAAGCACTGCAGACCTACTTGGAGAATACATTAGATAGCTGAAGTGGAATGCCGGTAGTAGCAAGTTCTCTTGCTTATGTTAGTGCATATTATTTGTCCTTTGACCTGAGGATCCATGGCAACCTTATGTTTGGCAATTATGGTTTGACTCTTCTCTGATTACTTAGTGGGCCACTCGGGTAAGGATTGGGCATGAGCTATTGGACATGGAGGTTTGTCAGATCCAAAAAGAAATTCAACTCCTCATTTTTGTGAAAGGCGAGTGTATCTTCTATGTGTTCTATAATGATTGATTCCCCAAATTCTTACATAATGTGGTGTGAAATTTTGGAAAAGGAATTTTCCAAATGTGAGGTGACACAACAGAATTGAATATTAGGAATAGAAATATAATACTGAGGCTATTGAAGAGTCGACTAATATCTTACCTTAGGCCTCTTTTGGGAGACAGAAGATAGAAGGATCGTATTTGCATGGTACACATACTACTAGAATAGTTCTTCAAGAGCGTTCATTTTGGCTAATAAGTTGGGCTCCATGGGGTTGAGGTTGACATTGACCCTGGAGATTGGGTATTCTTCAATTAATGAGATTAATTGAATTGAGTCACTTAGTTTAAATGAGTTTAAACTAAAGTAAGCATTTAATATTTCAAAGTTACAAAGAGTTGTGAGCCCATGTCCAATGAATGGTCTAACCTAATGGGTCACACAAAAAAGCCAATAAAATGGCTTATTGATAGAATGAGAATTTTCTAATGGTTAGAAAATTTATGACCATTGTTTGGAAGAGGCAAAATTGTAATCATTTTGATTTTATCAATTTAAATGTTAAATTGGTCAAATTAATTTAAGAGTTAAATTAAGATCAGTTAATTAAATGTTAATTAATTGATGTCACATGACTATCAATTGGTCAAAATTAATTTAATGGTTGAGTTAATTTTGACTAGCTTAAAGCGTTAAGCATTTTGACTTAAAAGTTGAGTCAAATAATTATTAATTAAATTAAAGTGTTTAATTTAATTATGTTAGAGAGATGATTTTTGGGAGAATCATTAATTGAAGATTTCATTTAATAAGAATTAGAATTAGAATTTAATTGTAAGATATTTATTAGATGAAATTAGTGCTTCAATTAAATTCACTAATCACAAAGTTAGTGGCCACCTAAGCAAGGGACACTTGGCATCACCTCCTTAAAGGAGGTGAGTAACCACTCCTATATATATATATATAGAGTGTCTGGCCATATGATATATTAGGTGAGCCATTTTTGTATGATATTCTCCCAACAATATTGTGTAGTTGGAATATGAGTTGTTAATCTCTCATCACTCTCTCCTTCTCCCTCCTCTTTCCACTATTATATTCTTAGCCTTCCCCATCTCATTCTCTATAGATATTCTAGCCTTTCAATATAGAATAGGCCATTAATTTGGTGTGTGGACATTTCTATTAGAGGCAATCTAGTTTGGTTGTTTTTTGCTCTTGACTGGAGCTGTTTATGGCAGCAAGTTTTTGCCTCTAGTTGGAGTATCTTTGGAGATTTGATTGGCCTAAAATTTGGACTATAGAATTTTAAAAGGGTTGAGAAGTTCTAGCTAAAATTTCAATCCAAAAATAGAATTACATCCAAGGGAAAAATGGTGGTGATCCTGTTGTGCCAATGAAGAGCACATTTGATGGTAGGGAAGAGTTTGACTCTTGCTCTTCAATTTTTCTACTTTCACCTAGTTATTTTCCCTTTCTAAATATGAATTATATACATCTATATCCTTTCTGTGTTGTGTGGGCTAGTTTATTCAATTTATTTTGACAATATTTTGACCATAGTACCATACATACATTCACCATTGTGTGATAGTTTCTGGATTGAAAATGTGTTTATCAACATTTCCTTGTTTTTGAGAAAATCAATGTAACTCTTCTTCCAAATTTGAATCAATAGCATGTTTATATCCTTGTTAGCATTGTAGCTTAGTTAATTTTTGTTTTAATTATTGGATCCTAATGTTACATGTGCCTTCACTTTGGTCTCCTATCTCTTAAAAGAGACCTAGGATAAGAAATTTTCCAACTCTATAATAGTATAGCTACTATGTTTCTATTACCAATATTTTATTGGAATAGTGCCCCACAGCCAATGAGATTGGCATGCAAACTATTTCACTTATAATACAAAATCTTGATTGAATGATATTCAAAATATATGGCCATCTTTTTCTCATGCTTATATTTCTTTATTAGAATTTGGTTAAAGCCCTTAGATCACACAAGACTACAAGACTTCATCATGTATTAGATGGTGATCAAGAAACAAGTCTTATATGATTGTGATCTTAAATCTTTCAAGCTATAGAATCTTATGAGATAGGGCATATAAGATTCGAGTAGACTTGTACAAACGATGCATAAATCTAAGGATTGGATATTTTTCCCTTTCGCAAGCTAACCAAGTTAGAAATTGGTGCATGTTAGTGGGTACTCATTAGAGAACACGTTCACTAAAGGCCCATCTAGTGAATTCACTAGATAGTCATAGTAGCAAGTTGGTAGTTGCAAGTTCTCCTATTTACCTTAATGCAAATAATTAGTCCTTTGACTTGAGGATCTATGGTAACATTGTATTTAGCTCCTCATGCTTTAACTCTTCCTAGACCACATCATAGGTCTTTTGGGATGAGCTAGGTATGAACTACTTAGATATGGAGATTTGGAAAATTCAAATTAGGATTCGACTCCTTGTCATTGTGAAGAGCGAGTGCATCTCCTATGTATTCTATAATGATCGATTTTAAGAATTCTTTGTAGTATGACAATTTGTAAAAAGAAATTTTTCAAAGATAAGGTCATAAAGGGAAATCAAACATTGGAAATTGAAACATAGTATCAAGGCTATTAGAAAGCCAGCAAATATCTTATCCTAGGCCCTTTTCAGGAAATAGGAGATGGAAGGACTATATTTGCATAGCAAGCATTGACCTAGAATGGTTCTTCAAGAGCCTATTGATTCGGCTAATTGGTTGGGCTCTATGGGTTTGAGGTTGGATATCAACCATAAAAATTGGACACTCTTCGATTAATGGAGATTAATTGAATTGAGTCATTATTTTAAACAAGTTTAAAATAATATGAATATTTTGATATTCTATAAGTCACAAGAGTTGTGAGCTTATATCGAATGAATGGTTGAACCTAATGGGTCGCACAAAAAAGTCAATTAGAAATCCTACTTGATGAAGGGAATTTTCTAAGAGTTAAAAAATTTCACCATGACCAATTTTGTATGAAAATAGTTGACAAGATTGGTTGTCAATTTGGCTTGATCAATTTAACTGTTTAATTGATCTAAATAATTTGAGGAGTTAATTAGACCAATTAAATTAAAGAGCTAATTTAATTGGTGCCGCATGACTATTAGTTGGTCAACTTAACTTAAGGAGTTAAGTTTACACATTCTAGAATAAAGAGTTTATCTAATTGACTTAAAGAATTAAGTCAATACTAAGTAATTAATTAAGAGGTCAATTTAATTAATGTGAAGAATTAATTTGGAGTGTGAAGTCTAGTGTAGCACTAAGATCCAATAATCAAACTTCAAAAGCTAAAATTAACTAGTCTACATAAGCTAACAAGAATTTAAACATGCTTATGATTCAAATTTAGGTGGAAAACTACCTTGATTAGCTGAAATCCACAAAGAGAATAAAGAACTCTTCTTCAATCCAGAAACTGTCAAACAGCGGCACAGCTGGAATGATGCAACTTTTGCATGATCCAAAGACCTCTAAAAATTATGAAAAAAATTCCATTGTCGTCTCAACTCCTTGATGGATCTACTGTAAAAATTTCATATTGAAATTTCTCCTGGATCTCTTGGAATAAAGTCACCAATTTACTGCCCTGACTGGTGGATCTCCAAAGACTTGCAATCCAATTGTTCCAATCTATCAATATGATCCATACACCAATGCAATATCTGAGTTATCATAACTATTAGATGGTGATATAGAGGAGAAGAGAGAGGGAGATAGCCAATTTGGGGTTTAGAGAAGAAGAGGAAGTGAAGCTTCAACACATGAGGCAACACTTGAGAGAGTTGGAGGGAAAATGTGAGAATCTAATTCTTCACATGGAATGCATAGTGTGTTGGAATAGTGCCCAACAAGCCAATTGGATTGGCCTTGTAAAACTATTTTCTTGTAAAATAATTTTGGTTGAGTGATATTCTCAATATGGCCATCTTCATCTTATGCTCAATATTTCTTTACAAGTATTTAGATGAAGCCCTTAGATCACACATGACCACGGGACTTGGTCAATTCACGGGGTGGTGATCATGGAATACGTCTTACATGGTTGTGATCTTAAATCTTTCAAGTCATAAGATCTTATGAGACAAGGCATCTAAGATCCACATAGACTTACACTGACGATGTATAAATCTAAGAGTTGGATATCGCTCCATTCCATGAGCGATTGTATGAGATACATGTGCATATTAGTGGGTGCTCATCAGAGAACAAGGCACTAAATAGCCACTAGATAATCTACTAGATAGCCGGAGTAACAAGTCGGTAGTGGCAAGTTCTCCAACTTATGCTAGTGTAAATTATTAGTCCTCTGATTTGAGGATCCATGGCAATCTTGTATCCGATCCTCATGCTTTGACTTATCCTTGCTCACCTAGCAGGCCATTTTAGTTAAGATTGGGTATGAGCTACTTGACAAAGAGGTTTGTGAGATACAAGATAAAATCTAACTCCTTATTTTTGTGAAGGGTGAGTGCATCTCATATGTATTCTATAATGATCGATTCAGAGAAATCCTTGTGCAAGGTGGTGTGATAATTTGAATAAGGAGTTTTCCAAAAATGAGGTCACACAATAGAATTGAACAATGAGAATAGAGACATAGTATTGAGGCTATTAGGGAGCCGACAAATATCTTACCCTATATCTCTTTTGGGAGATAAGAGATGGAAATACCATATCTGCATAGTATGCGTAGAGCTACAATAGTTCTACAAGTGCATTCATTTCAGCCAATTAGTTGGGTTACATGGGCTTGGGGTTGGACATCAACCATAGAGATCGTGAGCTTTTCAATTGATGAGATTAATTGAATTGAGTTGATTAATGTAAAAGTGTTTTAAAATACAATGAATATATAATATTCAAAAGTCACAAAGAGTTGTGAGCCCATGTACAATGAATGGTAGAACACCTATGGGGTCACACAAAAAAGCCAATTTGATTTCCTATTTGATGGAGAAATTTTTAAATGTTAGAAAGTTGATCCTAGTGGACCGATTTTGAGGTGATCAATTTTATGGAGAATTTAGCTTGATTGGTTTAATTGTTAAATTAATAAATTAATTTAAGGAGTTAAATTTAACTAATAATTAAGGATTTAATTTTTTGGTGCCAAAATGATCATCAATTGGTCAAGTTAATTTAAGTTAACAAAATTAAGCCTAAGAGTTAAGTTTGTTAACTTAACTGTTAAATCAAAAGTTAATTAATTAAATTAAAGTGTTTAATTTAATTAATCAAAATAATATATTTTGGAGAAAGATTCAAATGAAAAGTTCACTTGAATTATCATTTTAATTAATTTAAAATTAGATTTCAAATTAAGTTGAAATGCACATGAAATTCTAATGAGATTTGAATTTAAATTTGCCACATAAGCTTGCAAGTGGTCTCCTCCCTTGAGGAAGTTGTGATGCCAACTTAGCATCACACCATACTCCATCTATATATAGATATAGAGGCAAGAGGATTTAGTACTTGCACAGTTGGTGTGAAGAATTAGATTCTTTGCGTTTCTCTCCAAAATACCTCTCTCAAAGCACTCCCTCATGAGTTGAAGCTTTGCTTTCTCTTCTTTTCTCAACCTCAAAATCGGCCTTCTCCATAGCCTTTATCCTCTCTTTATCCATCTAAAAGTGAGGAGAAATTGGAAGTTCAATTGGTGCATGGATCATAATAATTGAGGAAAAACATTTGGTTGCTTGCCTTGGAGACCTACTCTACAGAGAAGCAATTTTTGTGAATTTTTATGAGGAGATCCAGATCCATTTTTACTCCATATTTTTTGCATAATATTCATCATTGAGTGGAGAAGATCCAAATTTAATTTTGTGAATTATGGAGATCTCAAAGGGAAAAAGTCGTTGTTTCTCAGCTATGCTGGTTTCTGGCTGATTCTAGACTCATGAAGTGTGCACAATTCTCTCCTTAGAAATTAGAAATTCAAGAGAATTCTCTTACCAAATCCAGATCTATAGCATGTTTAGATCTTTGGTACCTTGAGTAGCCTAGTTAATTTTAGCTTTTGAAATTTTAACTATTAGATCTTAGTGTTATTCTTACCTTCAAGTGCTGCACACTCTCACCTCTATATATATAAAGAGAGAGGATGGTGTGATGCCAAGGTGGCATCACACCTTCCGCAAGGCAGGGGACAACCCACTTGCTTGCAAGTTGGCAAATTCAAATTAAATTTGAATTTTTTGTACATTTTAATTTCATTTCAAATTTAATTACAAATTAATTAAAATGTCACACTAAATGAACCTTTCATTTGGATTTTCTCTCCAAATTGATTCTTCTCATTAATTAAATTAAGTACTTTAATTTAAATAATTAATCTTTGACTTAACTCTTAAGTTAATAAGCTTTACGTTTTAAGCTTAACTTGACCAATTGATGGTTACATGTCACCAAATAATTAACTCCTTAATAATTAGTCTAAGTTAACTCCTTAAATTAGCTGATCAATTTAACACTTAAATTAATCAAGCCAAAATTGGCCTCAACATTCTATCACCCCTAAAATTAGTTTTTTGGAGCAAATTTCTAACACTTAGAAAATTTCTCCCACTATTAGGAAATGCAATTGGCTTTAATGTGTGACCAGATAAGTTTTTTCATTCATTGGACATGGCCTCACAACTCCTTGTGACTTTTGAATATCATGTATTCATTTTAGTTTAAACTACTTTAAACTAAATCAACTCAATTCGATTAATCTCCATTAATTGAAGAGTACCCAATCTCCAAAGTTGATGTCCAACCTGAAACCCGTGGAGTCCAACTAATTGATGGAAATGAATGCTTTCGAAGAACCATTATAGCTCTATGCATACTATACATATATGATTCTTCCATCTCCCATCTCCTAAAAAAGGCCTAGGGCAAGATATTTATAGGCTCTCGAATAGTTTCGATACTATGTTTCTATTCTCAATGTTCGATTTCGCTTAATTACCTCATCTTTTGAAAACTCCATTACCAAATTATCATCTTACCTTACATAAGGATTTCTTGTAATTGTTCATTATATAATATATAAGAGATGCACTCACCCTTCACAAAGATGAGGAGTCAGATCCCATCTTGTATATCAACAAACCTCTATCTCTAGTAGTTTATGCCCAATCTCTACCCGAGTGGCCTGCTAAGTGATCAAGGAAGAGTCAAAGCAGAAGTACAAAACATAAGGTTACCATTGATCCTCAAGTCAAAGGACTAATTATATGTACTAGCATAAGCTAGAGAACTTGCCATTACCAACTTACCACTAGATTTTTGGGCAGGCCTTCAGTGCTTTGTTGTCTAACAAGCACCTAATAACATGCATCCATATCTCATATGGCATTGCTCATGGAACGAGGCAACATCCAACCTTTAGATTTATGCATAAGATCTTATGACTTGAAAGATTTAAGATCACAATCATGTAAGATTTGTTTCATGATCACCTTTTAGTACATGACCAAGTCCCTAGTCTTGTGTGATCTAAGGGCTTCAACCAAATGTCAGTGAAGAAATATAAGCATAGGATAAAGATGGCCATTTATAATGAATATCATTCAATTAAGATAGTATCTCAAGTGAAATAGTTTGCATACTAATCTAATTAGCTATAGGGCACTATTCCAACAATACCTTGCAACCCTTGGGAAGGGAATTTTGTTCATTGAAGTACACTTAAGCACAAATTTTTCATCATGGGTATTTGATACCATATGTGGTTCTTATCTTTGTAATTCATTATAGGGGACTGAAAGAAAAAAATGCAGTGATGGGGATATGACCCTTTGCCTTGGAAATGGCACAAAGATTGTGGCCAAGATTGAATGCGTAGTTAAGTTAGACTTAGGAAACTCTTATATTATATTAGATCCTTACTTTTATGTACCTAATCTTGTGAAGAATAAAATTTTAATTCCTATCTTGGACAATGAGGGACATGTTTTTTCAATTAATAATGGGAAATTGAAAGCAATAAAAATGGATTCTTTAATTGTATGTGGTATTTTAAATAATAGATTATATATATTAGATTTGCAGCCACCACTTATGCACATTCAAATAAACAAAAGAAAATTAGATAATCAAGAAAATGCCTATCTTTGGGATGCAAAACTTTAACATATTTCCAAAATCAGGATGAACAAAATAAAAGCGCTCAAAGTACTAAATGTTATTTACATAGAGGATCTTTCTATATGTGAATCTTGTTTAAAGAAAAAATGACCAAGACTCCTTTTGTAGGACAAACAAAGCATTTCACAAGTCCTTTGGAATTTGATCCATACGTATGTACGTCGGCCACTGAGATTTAAAACAGGAAAAGGCTATTCTTGAAAGGCTAGTAAGGTACTAGGATCTAATATCAAATTTTCAAAACATCAAGGTAACTAGTGCCTACAAGATAATGAAGGATCTACTCATGCATATGATTTAAATTTAGATAGAGGATTACATTGATGAGCTAGTCCAAGAAGTATCAAGTGAACACTTCATTGGTTCCAAAATTTGCTTGCTAGTGGTACAATGAAACGATTGTGATGACCGCTGTATCAAATCACTTCCAAAAAGTCTGAAAAAAAGTCTAGAGCTATCCAAAACCATGGTGAAATTCCAAATATAATTTCAAATCAATTGGCCATCTGAAATCCTTTGGAGAAAATCCTAAAGTTAGACCCTGTGTAGGTGGATCTCTAGAAAAGAGCCAGTCACACGCCTAGCCTCTATTGTAAAAATCCACACACCAATGAAATCTTCTTAAATCTCTAGTCTATGAGATAGAGTAAGGCTAGAGATTTACTAATGGTGGAGGCTGAAATGCTAGCTTGTAAGTGATTTTAGAGGGAAATAAAGAGTAGAATTTTTCACACCAAAAAGCATGATCTGGCTAACCCTCCCTCTATCTATATATAGATGTGCAATAGTGAGATGCCAAGGTGGCATCACACATTCTATGAAAGGGGCGACCAATTGAGGGTGCTTAGGTGGCAAAATTTGAATTCAAATTTTATTTGAATTTCATTTGCATCTTAATTACATTTGGAATCTCATTTCAAATTAATTAAGATGCCATCTCAAATATCATTTAAGTTTTCCCTCCAAAATTCATTCTTCCTAATTAATCAAATGAAACCTTTTAATTTAATTAATTATCCTTTAACTTAACTCTTTAAGTCAAACTAGCTTAACTCAAGCTAAATCGTTAACTTAACTATTTAAGTTAATTTGACCAATTGATGGTCATGTTGGCATCAAATAATTAACTCCTTAATTATTATTTTAGTTTGATTCTTAACGCTGTTGATTAATTTAACACTTAAATCAATTAAGCTAAAAATTGACCCTCAAACTTGGCACCAAAAATCAGTCCACTTGGAGACATCTTTTTTTAGCACCTTAGAAAATTCTGTCCATTAATTAGGAAGCTAATTGAATTTTGCATGTGACCCAATAGGTATTACTATTCATTAGACATAAGTTCACAATGCTTTGTAACTTTTGAATATCTTATATTTATTCTAGTTTAAAACTCTTTTTAAACTAATCAACTCAATTTAATTAATCTCATGAATTGAAGAGTACCTAATTTCCATGGTCAATGTCTAACCCCAAGCCTATGGAGCCCAACTAATTAGCCGAAATGAACATTTTGGAGAATCATCATCGCACTATGGGTACCATGCAAATACAATTATTCCCTTTCCTCTATCTCAAAAGAGACCTAGGGCAAGGTATTTGTTGACTCCCTAATAACCCAAAACTAAGTCCCTATTCTTAGTGTTCAATCTTTGTTATGTGACCTCAATCTTTGAAAAATTTCTTTTCCAAATTATCACACCGCCTTGTGCAAGGATTTATGGGAATTGATCATTATAGAGTGCATAAGAGTTGCACTCGCCCTTCATAATAGTGAGGAGTCGGATTCCATTTTAAATCTCACAACCCTCTATGCCAAGTAGCTCATATCTAATCTCAACTCGAAAGACCTACTAGGTGGTCAAGGAAGAGTCAAAGCATGAGGATTAGACATAAAGGTTCCATGGATCCTCAAGTCAAAAAGTTAATAATATGTACTAGCATAAATGGGAGAACTAACCACTACCGACTTGTTACTATAGCTATCTAATGGATTCTCTGGTAGGTCATTAGTGTTGAGTTCTCTAACAAGCTCTAACTAACATGCACTCGTATCTCATACAGTTGCTCATAGAACGGAGCAATCTCCAGTCATTAGATTTATGCATTATCAGTATAAGTCTATACAGATTTTAGATGTCCTATCTCATAAGATCCTATGACTTGAAAGATTTAGGATCACCACCGTGTGAAACTTATTCCATGGTCACTAAACCTAGTCCCGCAGTGTTAAGTGATCTAAGGGCTTCATCAAAATGCTAGTGAAGTGAAATAAAGCATAAGATAAAGGTGGTCAAATAAAAATATTATTCAATTAAGATTATTTTACTAGGAAATAGTTTATACAAGGCTAATCTCATTGGCTCACAGGGCACTATTCCAATAATTCTTACCTTATTACAAGATTATTACCTTTATTGATAACCATACTCAGTTCAGACATGTGTATCTTATGAAGTACAAGTCTAATGCTTCTAAAAAGTTCAAAAAGTATAGAAATAATGTAGAAAAGCAACATAGACTTAGTATTAAAACTCTTCAATTCGATTAAGGAAGGGAATACTTAAGTATTGAATTCTTAGGCTATCTAAAAGAGAATAGGATTTTCTCATAATATATTCTACACAACACTTCCAAACATAATGGGGCAGTTGAAAGGAGAAATCATACCTTATTATATATAGTGCATTCTATGATGATCTTCACTGATGTACCTATCTCTTTTTAGGAATTCGCCTTAGACATGGTGGTGAGGATACCAAACTGAGCACCTTCAATGTTGGTACCAAACACACCACATGAGATATAGTATGATAAAGTACACTTTATTCATATTTTAGAGTTTAGGGGTTTCCTGCATATATCAAGAGATTAGTGCAAGATAAATTAGATATGAGATCCACCTTGTGCAAGTTTGTAGGATACCTAGAATAGTTTTTGGGTTATTATTTCTATGATCCATTAGAACAAAAGGTGTTTGTTTCAAGGAACGTCACCTTATTGGAAAAAGAGTTTCTATTAGATTAGAAAAGGCAATGTCATAGAACTTGATGAAGTTTAAGACAATCATAATATCAAACTAAATCAAGAAGCAACCTAAAAGGTTTGGATTCATTCATGAAATGGGACAAAGGGATAGTGATCCAAACGCCTATAAAAACGTTATGTCAGACATAAATTTAGGTGATTGGCTTGAAGCCATGAAATCCAAAATGGACTTCATGTACTTTAACAAAGTATGAACTTTGGTAGATCCACCAAAGGGTATAGCACCTATTGGTAGCAAGTGGATTTACAAGCGTAAGCTTGGAGTCGATGAAGAAGTGATGAGTTTTAAGGCAAGACTAATGGCAAAATGTTATACTCAAAGACCTAGTATTGACTTCAAGAAAACCTTTTCACTGGTCACAGTAGCTAAGTCCATTAGGATTATGCTTGCCATAGCTACTTACTATGGCTATAAAAATTGGTGAATGCATATAAATATTACTTTTCTCAATGAAAACATAGGAGAAGAAATTCATATAGAGCAACCACAAGGTTTTATATCCAAAGGGAATGAGCAAAGGTTTGTAAACTCCAAAGGTTCATCTATGAACTAAAGTAAGCATCTCAAAGTTGGAACATATGTTTTGATAAGATAGTTAAATTATTTGGCTTTGTCAAAAAACGTGTATGAGCCTTATGTATATAAAAAGATTAGTAGGAGTTCGATTCAATTTAATATGCTTTATGTCCATGACATTTTTCTCATTGGGAATGAGAGCGTAGGGTTAGAGTGTACTAAAGTATGGTTATCCTTACATTTCTCCATGAAAGACTTGAGAGAGGTATACTATGTATTCAAAATATGGATATATAGAGGTAGATCAAAGAGAAAGTTGGAGGTCTCCCAAACAATATATATTGACAAGATACTAAAGTGGTATAGTATAAAAGAATCCAAGAAAGGATTATTGTCCATGGGACATGATCTTCATCTCTCTAACTTTATGGCCTTTAAGACTGAAGATGAGAGAGAAAAAATATCTCACTTAAAGGCTAGTATAGCACTAGCATCTAATATCAAAACATCAAAATATGAAATTAACTAGTGCACACAAGCTAAACAAGGATCTAATCATGCCTTAGATTTAGATTTATATAGAAGATTACCTTGAAGAGTAAAATCTAAGGAGTAGTAAGTGAACACTTCAATAGTTCCAAAAACTGCCTACTAATGGAATAGCGAAAAGATTGCGATGATCGCCCTAACAAATCTCCTCCATAAATTTTGAAAACATATATGGATCTAGCCAACACCTTGGTAAAGTTCCATGAGAAATTTTAGATCAATTGGCCATTTGGAACTCCCTGGAGAAAATCACCAAGTCAAACTTTGCGCATTTGGATCTCCAAAAACAAGCAAGTCAAATGCCTTACCTCTATTGTAATGATCCACACACCATTGAGATCTTCATAAATCTACAGTCTATAATAAAGACTAAGACTATAGATTTACTAATGGTGGAGGCAAAATTTGGGTGGTAAGAAGAAGAAGAAAGCTAAGTTTTCAACAAATGAATATTTGCTTGCAAGTAGTTTTGGAAGGAGAGTGAAGAATCGAATTATTCACACCAAAAAGCATAGTATGCACAATCTTATCTCTATTTATCCATATATAGATGCTGAAAATATGTGATGCCAAGTTGTTATCACACAATGCATGAGGGGGGGGGGCAAAATAGGGTTGCCAATGTGGCAAATGTAAATCGAAATCTCATTTGAATTTCATTTGCTTCTTAATTATATTTGGAATCTCATTTCAAATTAATTAAGATACTAATTCAAGTCTAATTTGAATTTTCCCTCCAAACTCCATTCTTCTCAATTAATTAAATTAAACTCTTTAATTTAATTTATTATCCTACGACTAAACGTAACCTTCAAACTTGGTACTTAAAATCAGTCCGCTAGGAGAAATCCTTTTTCTAACACTTAGAAAATTTTCTCTTGAAATTAGGAAGCTAATTGGATTTTTTGTGTGACCTAATAGGTTCTACCATTTATTGGACTTGGTCACACAATGCCTTGTGACTCTTGAATATCTTATATTTATTTTAGTTTAAAACTCCTTTTAAACTAGTCAACTCAATTCAATTAATGTCATTAATTGAAGAGTACCTAATCTCCATGGTCGATGTCCAACCTCAAGCCTATGACCCCAATTAATTGGCCAAAATAAATATTTTAGAGAACCACTATCACTCTATGCATGCCATGCAAATATGAATATTTGTTAGCACCCTAATAACCTCGATACTATTTTACTATTTTTAATATTCGATCTCTGTTGTGTGACCTCACCTTTGAAAAACTTCTTTACTAAATTGTCATACCACCTTGCTCATGGGTTTCCTAGAATCAATTATTATAGAACACATAGGAGATGTACTCAACCTTCACAATAATAAAGAGTCGAATTCCATCTTGGATCTCATAAACATTTAGGCCAAGTAGCTCATACCCTATCTCAACCCAAAAGATCTTCTAGGTGGTCAAGGAAGAGTCAAAGCATGAGGACCAAACATAAGGTTACCAAGATCCTCAAGTTAAAGGACTAATAATATGTACTAGCACAAGTAGGAGAACTACCTACTACTGACTTGTCACTATAGCTATTTAGTGGATTCTTCAGTGGGTGTTCAATGTAGTGTTCTTTAATAAACACCCACTAACATACATCTGTATCATATCTTGTTACTCATGGAACGAAGCAATCTTTAACCCTTAGATTTATGCACCATTAGTGTAAGTCCACATGGATCTTAGATGCCCCTTCTCTAAAGATCCTATAACTTGAAAGATTTAAGATCATGATCGTGTGAGATTTATTCCATGGTTACCAAACCAAGTTCCACAGTTATAGGTGATCTAAGGGCTTCATTCAAATGCTAATGAAGTGAAATAAAGCATAAGATGAAGATGATCATATTAAGAATATCATTTAATCAAGATTGTGCCACAAGTAAAATAGTTTACAAGGTGAATCTCATTGGCTTGCAGGGTACTATCCCAATAATCTCCCACTTGCCCTAACGCTAATGCGACATAGCCTGAAGACGCATCTTCGTAAGATATACTTAAAATATCTTTAGCTTTTAGGGTTTAATATAGAGGTTTTGATAAATTCTCTTCTGAGGCAACTTTTATCCACTCAATTGTCATCTCTATCAACTAATATCATAAATCAAATCATAACGCATTTAATGAAGGTTTGTGTAGCACTGGGATCCAAATATTTTCAAACAAACTGAATAAACTAGCCTACATAACACCACAAGGATCTGGAAATGTATAGGATTCATATTTATAAGAGAAAAATAACAGGTTGAAAGTAGAAAATTTGAAGAGCAAGAAAACTATCTTCAACAGTTAAACAGGATCTTCACCGGCGTAGTAGAAACACTTCCAATTTTCCCTAAGATGGACTCCTCCATTTTGGCTTAAATTTTTACCAGAACTCCTCAACCCTTTGAAGATTATTTATTCCAAATTTTAGGCCGACCAGAACACCATAGGTACTCCTATAAGAAGCAAAAATCGGCTGCCAGAAACTGCCCTAGTCAAGAGCAAAAGTAACCAAAGTAGATTGCCTCTAATGTAAACATCTACGCATTAAATCTATGGCCTATTCTATACATAAAGGATGGAAAATATGTAGGGAATGAGGGGAGAAAGGATGGAAATATTGAGGTGGAAGGAGGAAGGAGAAAGAGAGAGTAATGTCAGGCTAACAACTTAGATTCCCACTACACAATATTGTTGGAAAAAAATCACACAAAATGTGCACACCTCACTCACATCTGGCCAACCACTACACCATATCCATATATAGGAATGGTCACTCACCTCCCACAAGAAGATGATGCCAAGTGTCCCTTGCTTAGGTGGCCACCAACTTTGTGATTAGTGAATTTAATTGAAGCGCAAATTTCAACTAATGAAATGTCTTGCAATTAAATTCTAATTCTTATTAAATGAACTCTTCATTTAATAATTCTCCCAAAATTTATCTCTCCAACATAATTAAATTAAACACTTTAATTTAATTAATAATTGTTTGACTTAATTCTTAAATCAAAGAGCTTAATAATTTAAGTTAGTCAAAATTAACTCAATCCTTAAATTAATTTTGACAAATTTATAGCCATGTGACGTTAATTAATTAATCTTTAATTAATTGAACTTAATTTAACTCTTAAATTAATTCAACTAATTTCACAATTAAATTGATCAAGTCAAAATAGCTACAATTTTCCCTTATCCAAAAATCGATCATGAATTTCCTAATTCTTAGAAAATTGTCCTTCCTTTAATAGACCATTTCATTGGCTTTTGTGTGTAACCTATTAGGTTCTACCATTCATTGGACATAGGCTCACAACTCCTTGTGACTTTTGGAATACCAAATATTCACTTTAGTTTAAACTTCTTTAAATTAAGCGACTCAATTCAATTAATCTCATTAATTGAAAAGTACCTAATTTCCATGGTCCATGTCCAACCTCAAGCCCATGGAACCTAACTAATTGGCCAAAATAAATGCTCTTGAAAAACCATTCTAGCATTATGTGTACTATATAAATATGATCCTTTCGTCTACTATCTCCCAAAAAAGGCTTAAGATAAGATATTTATCAGCTCCCTAATAGCCTCGATACTATATTTCTATTCTTAATTTTTTATTTCCTTTGTGACCTTATCTTTATATATGCTTTCCCAAATTATCACAACACTTTACATAAGGATTTCTTGGAATCAATCATTATAGAACACATAGAAAATGCACTCGCCTTCCACAAATATGAAAAGTCAGATTTTATCTTATATCTCACAAACCTCCATGCCAAGTAGCTCAAACCCAATCTCAACCCAAAAGACCCGCTAGGTGGTCAAGAAAGAATCAAAGTATGAGGATCAAACACAAGGTTATGATGGATCCTCAAGTTAGAGAACTAATAATATGCACTAGTGTAAGTAGGAAAACTAGCCACTATTGACTTGCCACCATGGTTATCTAGTAGATTCTTTAGTGGATCTTCAATGCCTTATTCTCTAACAGATACCCATTAGCATGAACTCATATCTCATACAATTGCTCATGGAATGGAGCAATCTCCAACCCTTGGATTTATGTATCGTTAGTCTAAGTCTATCCAAATCTTAGATTTTCCATATTATAAGATTCTATGACTTGAAAATTTTAAGATCACGACTGCATGAGACTTATTCCCTAGTCACCAAACTAAGTCCCGCAATCATTGGTGATCTAAGGGCTTTATCCAAATGCTAGTGAAATGAAACAAAGCATAAGATGAAGTTGAGTATATAAAAAATATCACTTAATCAAGATTGTATCATGAGTGAAATAGTTTACAAAGCCAATCTTATTGGCTTGCTAAGCACTATTCCAACATATAATGTGCTTGGATCACTAACGAGATCTTGGCTTAAATCCTAAATTATCTTCCAAAGACAATAATAGGTTTATGTATGCTAAGCACTACATCCAATCCTTGGATGAAGTTTTTACACCTTCCTCTGTGGTTTCCAAAACCATAAGGTATTTTACCTTAGTGGTTATCTAAGCCATGAAGTCTACTTGAAACTCTTCTAACACACCATGCTGCTATTAATCCAAAATATGTATCCAAAAGTAGATATTAGGTCATATATATTAGATTGGAAACTAAAACCCAAAACTTAGTGGGCTTTAATTCTCCATTGTCGTATACCAAAAATAAGTCTTTAATTATTCTTAAGGATTATTTTAATGGTCTTCCAATGATGTTTATCAAGATTAAATTAGAACCTACTCGTAATGCTTAGCATGTCACATTCGATCATATACATTGAATGGCATATAATACGCTCCATGATGTTGACACATATGGTATGAGAGACAAAGATCATATCCCAAAAGGTAGAATCCCTTTTGGATTTTTCCATGCTAAACCTGTTTAGTATCTTGTTCAATGTACGGGATTTGGAAAAGCCCTAGCATTCTCCTTCATCTATCTTTATTGATAAGTATTCCCAATATGTAGGATGATTCTCCAAAACCTTTATATAGAATTGTGTAGATAGCCTTACTTTAATACACTCCAACATTTCTACCTCATTCACAATAAGAAGGATGTTATCGACATAAAGCACAGTAAATTATATACTACTCCTATAAGTCCTCTTGTACACACAAAGCTCATATACCTTTTTGACAAAGCCAAATAATTCAACTATCTTATCAAAAATGTATGTTCTAAGTTTGAGATACCAATTAAAGTCCATAAATGGATCTCTAGAGTTTGTAAACCTTTTGCTAACTCTTTTTAGATTAAAACCTTGTGGTTGCTCAGTATGAATTTTTTTTTTCAATGTCACCATTGAGGAAAGTAGTTTTCATATCCATTTGCCATATCTCATAATCATAATATATAGCCATGGCAAGCAAAATTTGAATGAACTTAGGTATAGCGATTGGTGAAAAGGTTTGCTCAAAATCAATATCAAGTCTTTGAGTGTAACCTTTTGCCACTAGTCGCACCTTAAAAGTCACCACTTTTCCATCTAACCCAAGCTTTCGTTTATAAATCTACTTGCAACCAATGGAACTATTTCCTTTGGTGGATCTACTAAAGTCCATACTTTGTTTGAGTATATAGAATCTATTTTAGATCTCATAGCTTCAAGCCAACATACCGAATTAATGTTTGACATAGCTTTCTCATATGTCTTTAGATATTTATCCGATTGACCCATCTCATAAAGAAATCTGAACATTTTAGGTTACTTCTTGATTTAGTCCGACTTTCTCAGAGGTTGTGTGTAAAGCTCTTTAATATTTATTTATTTCAACCACTTGTAGGATTTATTGATCGTTTTGAACTTTACCAAGTTCAATTACAACGCCTTTTCTATCTTATTGAAATTTCTTTTCCAAAAAAGTGGCATTTCTTAAAACAAACACATTTTATTCTGAGGGATCTAGGAAAACTAATAACCCATAGACTCTTTTAGGTATCCCACAAATTTGCACAATGTGGATTTGTTGTCCAATAGATCTCCTGCTGTTCATATCTCATAGGCGGGAGATCCCAAAATCTTTAGAGAATGGTAAAAGGGTGTTTTGCCATGCCACATCTCATGTAGCTTTTTTGGCATCGACATTAAAGGTACTACAGTTAGTAACTTTGCCGCCATCTACACACCATATCCCTTAAATGGATTATAGCTATATCGAAGAAGTTTATCATAGAATGTGCCATGTCTAACAAGGTACAGTGGTTCCTCTTGGCTACACCATTAAGTTAGGGTGTGCCAAATGAAATCTATTGAGAGAGAATCCCTTTCTCCTTGAGATAATCCAAGGATTTGATATTTAAGTATTTTTCCTCTCAATCCATTGAAAGGGCTTTACTACTAAGCGTCTTTTACTTTTCTACTTTATTTCTGTACTCTTTAAACTTTTTGAAGGCCTTAGACTTATACTTCATAAGATATATATGTCTGTACTGACTATTACCATTTGTGAATGTGATGAAGTAAGAATAGCCTCTCTCTCACTAACTCTCAATGGTCTACAAACATCTGTATGGATTAAATCCAAAGGATTTATGGAGCAATCCATTTGTCGTACAAAAGGAGCTTTGGTTATTTATCACTTCAAACATGATTCACAAGTAAGAAAGTCCTCAATGGCACTAACATTTAGTGTTTTGAGAACTTTTAACTTTGTTCATCCTAATTTTTAGATATATGACCTAGTCTTGTATGCCATAAAATGGCATATTCTTGGATAACTAGTTTCTTACTTAGATGAAAGTGCATTAGTGATGGTTAAGAATCGAATATGTACAATCTTTTATTAATTGTACCACAAGCAACTAAAGAACTCATTCATTAATGCCTTCAATCTCCTATTTGACGTGGAAGGATTAGATCATTTGCTATCCAAAATGGAAATTGAAATAATGTTCTCAACAAAATATGGTACTATATGACAATGGTCCAATACAAGTATGGAGTTCTCTAAGTCTAACTTATTGTATGCCTTCGGCTTTGGCCTAACCCTTGCTCCTTAGCCAAGGTGGTTGATCATATCCATATCACTTAGTTCTATTCTTCGTAACAACTTACAAAGAAAAAAAAATCACATGCGATATCATATATCCATGTGTAAGAATTTATCTTAAAATGCACTTCAATAAAGTTTATATTTTTCTTAAAGGTTGCAAGGTAACCTTTGCAAATAGCTTCGAATGGCTTATTTTTCCAAAGTAGAAACAAATAATATCGACTATTTTATCTATTATTTTCTTGACTTCTTCAAATGCCTTTGATAGTTATTTTTCCTTCGAGGAAGAACATTTCTTTCTTTTACCTCTCTTTCTAGCACCCCTAGGGCCAATAGACTTGGAGGAGGAAACAAGTCTAAAAGGTTTGTACTTGTCATGGTAGGCTTCTTCTAGATCAATATTTTGATCAATGAAACCCAGTGAGGATGTAAGGATCAAATCCTTATGGAGAACATTGTCCATCACTACATCCAAGTTGAAAAGCTTCTCTGAGCCTAATCATCTTTAGACCATAGTTGATGACACATAACTTCACATTCATCCTACTTTGAAAAGTCTCTTTTGAAAACATGAACTTCTCATACCTCATTTGCTTTACAACTCTTCATAAACGTTAACCAAGGTACAATTCATGTATCCTTAAGACTTTCAAAGTTGTAGATATTATCATACGGATAAGGGATAGAATGATCCTAAACCTAATTCATGAACTTTTCTAGTGTGTCTAGATCTACATCAATCCTAAAGAAATAAGGAGTACCATGATATAGGACCTATATCCGCTTGTATAAATCTTGAACAATTTTTGAGGTGAAGTCAATCGTGAAAATTAAGCCTATTTGGTTTATTGGTTTCCAAAACAATGTTGAGTGGAATTTTAGCCATTCTTGAGATTCCACAAATCCTAAAAGGTGATAAAAGAGAATATGCATGAGATTGAATTTGATATTAAAACATGTTCATGGTCTTTCAAAAATATTTTTCTCCTACTATTTTATCAAATCCTTTAGCCCCAAGAAAAATTTGGGAAATCATATTCTAGTGAGAATCAAAACTCCAATGACTTACCAATGAACCCCATGACCGAGTGCCATTCACAAGCAATCAAAGAATAAGCAACTTTTGCTAATTGTATCTTATGAAACTATTGATATACTTGGCCTCACTTTTCATATAGACCTATGTGATCATGTACCGTCTATACAACTAAGTGTTAAGTCAAACCCACCAATCAAACATTACCTCAAGATAGCCTCACAACATCCCCCATGACTGAGAGCCAATGCGTGAGGGTTCCTAAGTCAAAGGTGCATCTATGTTAAGTGTATGCTCACATCTTTCCTCCTAAGCGTGACCTCTATGGCCAAGTGCCATCACATAAAATCAGTAGCATCATCATGGCATACACTTTGGTAAAAGGTTTGGAATAATTAAAACTCTTTTAACCTGTATCAATTTTGACCTAATATTTGAAAAGTACTTTGACATTCTAAGTAAAGGGATTTCGTTTGCAAAAATCTCATTATTTTATCTTCTTATTTTGGTTCTCTATATCCTAAGTATGCATCTTAAACATCAATGGGATATGAAAAGCGTAAATAAGTAAATGCACCTAACATGCTCTTAGGATGGGATGACTATGAGCCTAACTAAGTGATGCACTTAAAGCTCTAAGTGCTTCACTTCGATTGATTTTAAGTGGGTTGATTAAAACTAAACTATTACATAAGTGTATCCTATATATTTATGGGTCTTCAAGTCTCCATGCCTCCATAGGACTCATTTACTCCATTCAACATTTACATGAAATGAAAATCCTCACTCTTAGTGATTCTACTCTCATAACTTTTACAAGATAGAATAAGAGACATGCGAGCCCCACTTAATACAACCCATTTCAACAACATGAAATAAATAAAATCAATATTGAAGGCTCATGATCATCCCCTTTCATTCATTATTCATTCAACAATTAAATGAATAATAAATAAATTTAAAATTAACAATTAATTCCAATAATTAAATTCTTATCTCATAAATAAATAATTGGTCCAACCACAACCTTTAATCTGCAAGTTGTAGATTAACTTTGAAAAGTTTTAAGAATCAACAAAAAATGTCAAACATTATTTTGAGGTCTTGCACAATACTAGTACATCCATAACATATGATTTAACATCATTTTTAGCCACTTAAGAAGCCAAAATATTGGCTCAAAACCTGACCAACCCTCAATAGGGGGCTACTAGCATGCTTGGTGCACAACTGGGTAGTTGCTCTCCGCTATTGCCTAGCAAACTTGCACAAAAGCTATATGCAATCCCTATTTTAGAGTCAAGCGAGAATCCAAGCCGATTCTTAGCTCAACTTTTGTGCACCAAAAATGCTAGAACACATTCTAAACATTAAATAACACATTATGAATCAATTTCCAGTTCTTAAACTCACTTCAAAACTAAAAATTAAGTGCTCAATCATGCTTCAAAAATCAAGTCAAAGTGAAAATCAAATTAACACTTAAATCAAAGTCAAAATCAAATTAATTCCAAATCAACATTCAATATTAATCACTATGAATTAAAATGTACTAACTACATGAATTAACACTTAAAACACATAATTGTATGCTTTTAATTATCAATCAAGGAGCTACATAAAAGTCAACCAAATTTCCAATCCATCAATTGAATCAAGAATATGGTGATCTATATTAATCCATTACATGAATCAATCAACCAAATAAAATCCAAATGTGAACAAGATTTTGGCTTCGATACCACTTGAAGGCTAGTATGGCACTAAGATCTAATATCAAAACTTCAAACATGAAATTAACTAGTGCCTACAAGCTAAAAAAGGATATAATCATGCCTAGGATTCATATTTATATAGAGTATTACCTTGAAGAGCAAAGTCCAAGAAGTAGCAAGTTAACACTTTACTAGTTCCAAATATTACTTGATATTAGCACAACAAGAAGATTGCAACAATATCCCTATCAAATGTCCTCCAAATATTTCAAAAAAATATATGTATCCATCCAATACCTAGATAACTTTTAGTTAAAATTTCATATCAATTGGCCAATTAGTTTATACCAATTGCACTCAGCATTCACAATAGTGAGGAGTCAAATTTCATCTTGGATCTTACAAACCTTCATGCCAAGTAGTTTATACCCAATCGCAACCCCAAAGATTCGTTAGGTGTTCAAGGAAGAGTCAAAGTATAAAATCAAATGCAAAGTTACCGTGGAACCTTAGGTCAATGGACTAATAATATGCACTAGTGTAAGTAGGAGAAGTAGCTACTACTAACTTGCTACTATGGCTATCTAGTAGATTTTTAGGTGGGTCTTCAGTGTCTTGTTCTTTAACAAGCACCCACTATATACATATATCTCATACAGTTGCTCATGGAATGGAACAATGTCCAACCCTTAGATTTATGCTTCGTTAGTGTAAGTCTATTTGAATCTTAGATACCCTGTCTTTGAAGATCCTATGACTTGGAAGATTTAAGATCACAATCATGTAAGACTTATTCCATGGTCACCAAACTAAGTCCCACAATCATAGGTGATCCAAAAGCATTATCCAAATGCTAGTGAAGTGAAATAAAGTATAAGATGAAGATGGTTATATTAAGAATATCATTCAATCAAGATTTTACCACGAGTGAAATAGTTTATAAGGCCAATCTCATTGGCTTGCAGGGCACTATTCCAACATCACATACCTTATGCGTCTGCGATAAGGTGCATAATATACACAATTCAATGTACAAGACTAGATATAGCACATGCTCTAAGCATTACTAGTTGTTTTCAATTTGATCCTAGTGTAAGTCATTGGGCTATCATAAAAGTAATCCTAAAATACTTGAGAAGAAGTAAGGATTTATTTTTAGTATACAGCAATAGAGAATTAAAACTTGAAAGGGCTTTTAGATTCATGCTTTCAATCTAATGAAGAGGACCTTAAATCTACCTCAGGACTTATATTTTGCTTCAGTGGTGGTGTGGTGAGTTAGGAAAATTTGAAGCAACTCACCATGGTTGACTCTACTACTAAGGTATAATATATTATGGCTTCAGAGACTACAAAAGAGGGTGTTTAGAGAAAAGCTTCATCCTAGAATTGGATATAATGCCTAGCAATGTAGAGGCAGTAGTTGTCTATTATGACACCAATGGAGTTGTTATGCAAGCAAAATAAGCAAGTTCTCATTAGCAATCCACGTACAGGCATTATTATTTGATTCGTGAGATTATTAATAGAGGCGATATTTGAGTGGAGAGGACAGCCTCAAAAGAAAATATAGCAAATTTATTGACTAAACCCCTATCGTGTAGTCTTTGAAAGATATCTTGAGAAGATAAACCTTAAGGCTACTGAGAATTAGCTTTAGAGAATGTGGGACATTGCTAGAATAGTGCCCCACAACTAATTAGAATTGGCATGTAATAACTACTTCAATTGTGAGGCAATCTTGACTAAATGATATTTTGTAAAATGGTTATCTCCATTTTATGCTTTTTACAAAATATTAAATCAATTTGGATAAAAATTAAAAGGAGTTTTAATTAATCCAAGCCTTTTACCAATATTTATGATATGAGATGTTACCATATTTACATGTTGGCTTACAAGTCATGGAACACATTTTTAGAGAAAAGCTAATGTCACTTACTTAGCTTATGATGTACTTTAATTTAAAAATCACAATAGCATTATCTTATAAGTCATGGAATGACATAGTGAAGTTTATAATTAAAGATTGATTAGTAGGATTAACTTAATATCTACTAGTGTAGATGTCGTATAAGTCATGGTCTACATGAAAAGTAGGGCAAGACACATCAAAGGTTGCATAGAGATGCAATAAGCAAAAGTTGCTTACCATAGGATTGTTCATGGATATCTTACGAGTTGTGGGTCCATAGATGATGCTTTTAGAACTTAATTCTCAGTAGGAAATGAGATTTCCCAAATTTCTTTAGAGAGTGAAGAACTTGGTAAAATAACAATAGAAAAACATACTTGAAAGTCCATAAACATGTTTTCTAATATCAAAATTCAATCAGATGTTCATATTCTCCTTTTTACCTTTGTAGATTTGTGAAATCCCAATCAATGACTAAGAATCCACTAAATGTTATTTCAGAAACCAATAAACTCATCGAGCATAACTTTCATGATTAGCTTATAATTCTTAAGATAATTCTTAACTTCAAAAAGTGAACATATTTCCTTAATCAAAGTCTTCTAGACACTATTGGTGATGATGCTGATGATGAGGTATGTGAAATGTTCACTAAATGGGTAGAAGATGATCTTCAAACCCATTGTCATATGATAGCTTCTATGTCCAATGAGCTCCAAAAATCTCATGAAAGTATGAAAATTGATTCTCATATTCAAAATTTCCAATAAGAGTTGTACGGCATGCAACTTATGTTGGAATAGTACCCTACAAGCCAATGGTATTAACCATGTAAAAGCTATTTCCTTGTAAAATAATCTCAATTGAATGATATTCTTTATATGGCCACTTCATATTATACTTTATTTCACTTTACTCACATTTGGATAAAGCCCTTAGATCACACATGACTGTGGGACATGGTTTGGGGACCATGGAATAAGTCTCACATATTCATGACCTCAAATCTTCTAAGTTATAGGATATTAGGAGGCATCTGAGATTCGAATAGACTTACATTAATAATGCATAAATTCCAAAATTGGATATTGGTCCGTTCTATTATCAACTATATGAGATACAGGTAGATGTTAGTAGGTGCTTGTTAGAGACCAAAATACTGAAAACCCACAAGAGAATCCACTAGATAGCTATAGTGGTAAATCAGTAGTGGCTAATTCTCCCACTTACATTAGTGCATATTATTAGTCCTCTAACCTGAGAACCTATGGTAACCTTGTGTCCAGTTCCATGCTTTTACTCTTCCTTAACCACTTGGTGGGTCTTTTAGGTTGAGATTGGGTATAAATTACTTGGTATGGTAGTTTATGAGATCTAAGATAGAATTTGAATTTTCATTGTTCTAAAGGGAGAGTGCATCTCCTCTGTATTTTATAATGATCGATTCCCAAAAATCCTTGCTCAAGGTGGTGTGACAATTTGGAAAATGAGTTTTGTAAAGAGGAGGTCATACAAAGAGATCAAACATTGAGAATAGAGACATAGTATCGACGTTATTAGGGAGCCAACAAATATCTTACCCTAGACCTCTTTTGGGAGACAGGAGATGGAAAGATTGTATTTTTAAGGTACGCATAGAGCTATGATGATTCTTCAGGATATTCATTTTAACCAATGAGTTTGATTGATTATATTTCCACATGCATCTTATACATCAATCAACAAAAGTGATACACCTATGGCTCTAAGTACATCACTTGGTTAAGCTCATAGTCATCCCACCCTAGAAGCATGCTAGGCTATTTGCTTATTTACACTTTCTATATCCTATTAATGTATAAGATGCATGATTAAGATATAGAGAAGCTAAATAAGAAGACAAAACTATGAGATTATTGCAAGCAAAAACCTTCACTTAGAATGTCTAAGTATTTTCTAATATTAAGTCAAAATGGATACAAATTAAAAGCGTTTTAATAAATCCAAGCTTTCTACCAATAGTGTGTTCCATGATAATGCTACTAATTTTGTATAATGGCACTCAATCACAGGGGTCACATTAGAAGGAAAGCTATGAGCATACATTTAACATGAGATGCACCTTTAACTTGGGAACCCTGACGCATTAGCACTTGATCACATGGATGTCGTGAGTCTATCTTGAGATAAAGTTTGATTGGTGGATTTAATTTAACACTTAGTAGTATAGATGGCACACGATCATGTGGGTTTATAAGAAATATGAGGCAAAATATATCAAAAGTTGCATGAGATGCAATTAGTAAAAGTTTCTTGCCCTTCGATTGCTCGTAGATGGCATTCGGCCACGGGGTCTATTGGCAAGTTATTGGGATCTTGATTCTCACTAGAAAATTTGATTTCCCAAATTCGTCTTAGGGATGAAGAATTTGATAAAATAATGGGAGAAAAATATGCTTGAAAGACCATAAACATGTATTAATATCAAATTCAGTCACATGCTCATATTCTCTTTTTCACATTTGAAGATTTGTAAAATCTCAAGAATGGTTAAAATTCCACTCAACGTTATTTTGGAAACCAATAAACTAACCAAGCTAAATTTTCACATTGACTTAAACTCAAAAATCATTCTAGATTCCTAGAAGTGGATAGAGGTCCTATATCATGATACTCCTAATCCCTTTTAGATTAATATAGATCTAGAGACACATGAAAAGTTCATGAATTAGGTTTAAGGTTGTCCTATCCCTTATTCTCATCGTCAAACTTTAAATGTCTTAAGAACACATGAATTATACCTTGGTTAAAGTTTACAAAAATTTGTAAAGAAAATGAGGTAAGAGAAGTTCATATTGTCAAAGGAGACTTTTTAAGCTAGGATAGATAAGAAGTCATATGTCATTGACTATGGTCTAAAGATGATTAGGCTTGGAAAAGATTTTCAACTTAGACACAGTGATGGACAGTGATCTCTAAGAGGATTTGATCCTCATATCCTTTTTGAGTTTTATTGATCAAAGTGTTGATCTAGAAAGAGACTGCCATGATAAAAGCAAACCTTTGACATTTGTTTCCTTATCCAAGTCTATGGGCTTGAGGGGTGCTAGAATGGTAGGTAAAGGGAAAAATAGTTCTTTCTCTATGGAAAAACAACTATCAAAGGCATTCAAAGAAGTTAAATAGATCATAGAAGACATTATCCATATTGTATGTTTCTATTTTGGCTAGATAGGCCATCGAAAGCACTATTACAAGGAATACCTTCCAACCCTTAAAAAGGGCATGTACTTTATGAGGTGCATTTAGAATAAATTCTTTCTCATGGATATATGATATCACATGTGGGTTTTTTTTTGTAAGTTGTTATAAAAGAATAGAAAAAAGAATAGAACTAAGTGATGTGGATATGAACCACTTCCTTGGCTAAGGAGCAAGAGTTGTGCCTAAAGCTGAAGGTGTATAATAAGTTAGATTTAGAGAACTCCATAGTTGTGTTGGACCTTTGTTAAATAGTACCTATATTATTGAAAATAATATTTTAATTCCCATTTTAGATAGGGAAGGATTTGATCCTTTTATATCAAATGGGAGATTGAAGACATTAAAGAATGGGTTCTTTAATTACTCATAGTACATTTAACAAAGGAACGTACGTATTGGATTCTTAACCATCACTAATGCACTCTCAACTAAGTAAAATATTAGATATCTAAGATAATGCCATGATGTGGTATACAAGACTTAGTCATATCTCCAAAAGTTAGGATGAACAAGTTAGAAGCTCTTAAAGCACTAAATGTTAGTGGCATTGAAAACCTTTCTACTTGTGAATCATGTTTGAAAGGATAAATAACCAAAGCTCATTTTGTAAGATAAATAGAGCACTCCATAAATCATTTAGATTTGATCCATACAAATGTTTGTTGACCACCAAGAGTTAGTAAAAGAGGTGGCTATTCCTACTTTATCATCTTCACTGATGACTATAGTAGGTATGAACATTCATATCATATGAAGTACAAGTCCAAGGCCTTTGAAATATTTAGAGAGAATAAGAATAAAGTAGAGAAGCAAAAGGAACTTAGTATTAAGACCCTTAGATTAGATTGAATCAAAGGGGAGAGTACTTAAGTACCAAATTCTTAGATTATCTTAAAGAGAATAGGTTTTTCTCTCAATGGACTCCACCTGGCACACCCCAACACTATGGAGTAGTCAAGAGAAGACACCTTACCTTGTTGGACATAGTACGATCCATAATGAGCTTCTTCGATGTGCCTATATCCTTTTAAGGATATGTCTTAATAAAGGTAGCAAAATTACTAAGAGCAGTATCTCAAAGTTAGTACCAAAAACACCATATGAGATATGGCATGCAGAAGCACCCTCTTATCACTATTTAAGGGTTTGGGGATCTTCCACCTATGTGGAATGGATAGTCAGAGATAAGTTGGATTGTAGATCCATCATATGTAAGTTTGTGGGATACCTAAGAGAGTCTATCGGCTATTAGTTTTATAATCCATCGGAATAAAAGGTGTTTATTTTGATGAATGCCACTTTGTTTGGAAAAAAAATTCTATAAGGTAGAAAAAGCATTGTAATTAAACTTAGTAAAGTTTAAGATGATCAATAAATCCCATAAATGATAGAAATAAATAAATATCAAAGAGCTTCATGCACAAAAAGGTCAAATTAGATCAAAAAGTAACTTTAAAAGTTCAGATTTCTTTATAAGATGGGTCAATCGGATAGAGATACAAAGACCTATGAGGAATTTATGTTGGATACAGACTCGGGATATTGGCTTGAACCCATAAGATCTGAAATAAACTCCATGTACTTAAACAAAGTATGGACTTTAGTAGATTCACTAAAGGAAATAGTTCTAGTTGGTTGCAAGTGGATTTATAAGTGAAAGCTTGGGATAGATAGAGAAGTGATGACTTTTAAAGCGCGACTAGTAGCAAAAGGTTACACTCAAAGACCCTATATTGATTTTGAGGAAACCTTTTCATTGGTCGCTATGCCTAAGTCTATTCGGATTCTACTTACCATAGTTGCATATTATAACTATGAGATATGGCAAATGGATATGATTGCGCAAACGGTTTGCAAACTCCAAAGATCTATTTATGGCCTTTGATTGGCATCCAAAACTTGGAACATACATATTTGATCAAATAGATTATTTGACTTTGTCAGAAAAGGTGTATGAAACATTTGTGTACCAAAAGATTAATGGGAGTAACGTACAATTTATTATGCTTTATGTCAATGACATCCTTCTCATTAGGAATGAGGAATGTTACAGTGTACTAAAGCATAGTTATCTACACAATTGTCCGTGAAAGACTTAGACAATGCATCATGCACATTAGGAATATGTATTTATAGAGATAGATCAGGGAGAATGTTGGGGCTTTCCCAAATTTTGTACACTAAACAAAATACTAAAAAGATTTAGTATGAAAGAATCCAAGAGAGGATTTCTCTTTTTAGGATGTGTTCTTCATCTCTATGGCCCTTTAGACTGTAGATGAGAGACATAAAGTGTCCTACATACCCTATGCATCCACTACATGGAGCATATTATATGCCTTTTAATGTATAAAATCAAATATGGCACACTCATAAAGTGTTATGAGTAGGTTCCAATTCGATCTAAGTGAATCTCACTTGAAGACCATTAAAATAAACCTAAGAAGGATTAAAGACTTATTTTTGGTATACAATAACAGGGAATTGAAACCCATGGTGTTTTTAGATTTTAGTTTCCAATCTAATTTAGATGACCCAATATCAACTTTCAAAAATATATTTTGCCTTAATGGCAGTATGGTGTATTGGAAGTGTTCTAAATCAACACCATGGCCTGGATAACTACTAAGGTGAAATACTTTGTGGTTTTGGAAACTACAAGGAAAGGTGTTTAGATAAAAACTTCGTCTAAAGGTTGGATGTAGTGTCTAGTGTGCTTGAGCCTATGACTGTTTTTGGAAGGCAATATAGGACTTGAGCCAAGATCTCATCAGTAATCCAAACACATTAAATGTGTTATCATTTGATGTATGATATCAATAGATAAAGGTGACAACTGAGTGGATAAAAGTTGCCTTAGAAGATAATATAGCAGAACTACTATATTAACCCCTAAAAACTAAATGTCTTTGATGGACATCTTATGAAGATGGGTCTTATGGCCATAGAGCATTGGCTTTATGGCAAGTGGGAGATTGTTGGAATAGTACACTATAAGCCAATGAGGTTGGCCTTATAAACTATTTCGCTCGTGGTACAATCTTGATTAAATGATTTCATTATATGGCTATCTTCATCTTATGCTTTGTTTCACTTCACTAGCATTTGGATGAAGCCCTTAGATCACCTTTGACTGCAAGACTCGGTTTGGTGACCATGGAATAAGTTTCACATGATCATGATCTTAAATCTTTCAAGTCATAGGATCTTATGAGATGGAGCATGTAAGATCTGGATAGATTTACACTAACGATACATAAATCCAAGGATTGGAGATTGTTCTATTTTATGAGCAATTGTATGAGATATGGGTGCATGTTAGTAGGTACTTGTTAGAGAACAAGACACTGAAGACCTATCAAAAAATCTATTAAATAGCCATAGTAGCTAGTCGATAGCAGCTAGTTCTTCTGCTTATACTAGTGCATATTATAGTCTTTTGACTTGAGGATTCATGGTAACCTTATATCCGATCCTCATACTTTGACTCTTCCTTAACCACTTAGTGGGTCTTTTGGGTTGAGATTGGGTATGAGCTACTTTGAATGGAGGTTTGTGAGATCTAAGATGGAATTCGACTCCTCGCTATTATGAAAGTCAAGTACATTCCTACATGTTCTATAATGATAGATTCTCAAAAGTCCTTGCACAAGGTGGTGTGATAATTTGAAAAAGGAGTTCTTCAAAGGTAAGGTCACACAATAGGGAATGAACATTGAGAATAGAGTCATAGTATGAGGCTATTAAAGAGCCGACAAATATCTTACCCTAAGTCTATTTTGGGAGATAGGAGATAGAAGAATTGTATTTACATGGCATGTATAGAGCGATTATAGGTTTCTAGAATATTAATTTTAGCCAATTAGTTGGGCTCCATGGGCTTGAGGTTGGACATCGATCATAGAGATTGGGTACTTTTTCATTAATGAGATTAATTGAATTGAGTCAACTAATTTGAAGATAGTTTTAAACTAGAATGAAATAAGATATTCCAAAGTCACAAGGAGTTGTGAGCCCATGTCCAATGCATGGTAGAACCTATTGGGTCACACACAAAATCTAATTGGTTTCCTAATTAATGGAGAGAATTTTCTGAGGTGTTAAAAAATGTTATCTCTTAGTGCACCAATTTTTAGGGCCAACTTTAAGGGTCTATTTTAGCTTGATTGATTTAAGTATAAATTAATCAACTAATTTAAGAGTTAAGTTAGATCAATAATTAAGAAATTAATTATTTTGTGCCAGCATGATCATTAATTGGTCAAGTTAACTTAAAGAGTTAAGTCAACAAATTTAACTTAAGGAGTTAAGATAGTTTGACTTAAAAATTTAAGCTAAAGGGTAATTAATTAAATTAAAGAATTTAATTTGATTAATCAGGAAGAATGAATTTTGAAAGGAAAACTCAAATGAGATTTGAGATTGCATCTTAATTAATTTGAAATGAGATTTCGAAGCCCATGGAGCCCAACTAATTTGGCAAAATGAATATTTAAGAGAACTATCATTACGCTACGCGTGCCATTCAAATACGATCCTTTCATCTCCTATCTCCCGAAAGAGATCTAGGGCAAGACATTTGTTAGCTCCTTAATAGCCTTGATATTATATCTCTATTCTCAATGTTCGATCTCTATTGTGTGACCTCACTTTTAGAAAACTCATTTTCCTAATTGTCACGCCACCTTGCACAAAATTTTATGGGAATTAACCATTATAGAACAATTAGGAGATGTACTCGTCTTTCACAACAACAAAGCATTGGATTCCTTCTTAGATCTAACGAACTTCTATGCCTAGTAGATCATACCCAATCTCAACCTAAACAGCCTGCTAAGTGACCAATGATGAGTTAAAGTATAACGACTGCACATAAGGTTACCGTGAATTCTCATGTCAAAGGACTAATAATATGTACTAGCGTAAGTAGGAGAGCTAGCCACTGCTGACTTGCCACTGCGACTATCTTATGGATTCTCCAATGAGTCTTCAGTGCCTTGTTCTCTAACAAGCACCCACAAACATATATTTGTATCTTATACAGTCACAAAGGGAATCAAACATTAAGAGTAGAAATATAGTATCGAGGCTATTAAAGAGCCAACAAATATCTTGCCCTAAGCCTTTTTCGAGAGATAAGAGACAAAAAGATCATATTTGCATGGTACGTGTAATGCTAGAATAGTTCTTCAAGAGCATTCATTTCAGCTAATTAGTTAGGCTCTGTGGGCTTGAGGTTAGACATCAACCATGGAGACATTCTCCTAAGAGTTAGAGAATTCATGATTGATTTTTGGATGAGGCAAAATTGTAGTAATGTTGGCTTGATCAATTTGATTGTTAAATTGGTCAAACTAACTTAAGAGTTAAATTAAGATCAATTAGTTAAAGGTTAATTAATTGATGTCACATGACTATCAATTGGTCAAAATAAATTTAAGAGTTGAGTTAATTTTGACTAACTTAAATTGTTAAGTGCATTGATTTAGGAGTTAAGCCAAATGATTGTTAATTAAATTAAAGTTTTAATTTAATTAAGTTGGACAGATAATATTTTGGGGAATTATTAAATGAAGAGTTTATTTAATAAGAATTAGAATTTAATTGCAAGATATTTCATCAGATGAAATTTGTGTTTCAATTAAATTTGCTAATCATAAAATTAATGGCCACCTAAGCAAGGGACACTTGGAATCACCTCCTTATGGGAGGTGTGTGTCCACTCCTATATATAGATATGGTAGAGTGGCTAGCCAAATATATGTGAGGTGTGCATATTTTGTGTGATTTTCTCCCAACAGTATTGTGCAATAGGAATCTAAGTTGTTAGCCTCCTAACACTCTCTCCTTCTCTATTCTCCTTCCACCTCAATATTCCCAGTCTTCCTTCCCTTATTCTCTATAGATTTGGTGTGTGGACATTTACATTAGAGGTATTCTATTTTGGTTGCTTTTGCTCTTGATTAGAGCAGTTTCTGGTGGCTAGGTTTTTGCTTCTTCTAGAAGTATCTTTAGTACTCTGATTGGCCTAAATTTTAGACTATAGAATCTTTAAAGGGTTTAGGAGTTTCAATAAAAATTTCAACCAAAACAGCGAAGCCTATATAAAGGAACATTTGTGGTGATTCTTCTGTGCTGGTGAAAAATTTGCTTGACGGTTGAATTGAGTTTTCTTGCTCTTCAAATTTTTTGCTTTCACCCAGGTATTTTCCCTTTCTTAATCTGAATCCTATGCATTTCTAGATTCTTGTGGTGTTGTGTGGGCTAGTTTATTCAATTTGTTTTGAAAATATTTAGATCATAGTGCCACACAAACCTCAAAAGAATCTCCAACCTTTGGATTTATGCATCCTTAATGCAAGTCTATCCAGATCTTAGATGTCCCATCTCATAAGATTCTATGACATGGAAGATTTAAGATCACGATCATTTGAGACTTAGTACATAGTCACCAAATCAAGTCCTGCAATCATAGTTGATTTAAAGGCTTTATCCAAATGCAAATGAGGTATAATAAAATAGAATATAAAGATGGCCATATAACAAATATCATTCAATTAAGATTGTTTTACAAGAAAATAGTTTATACAAGGTTAATCTCATTAGTTTGTAGGGTACTATTTCAACCATTTTATGTTGAGAAAATGTTCTAAATTTATTGATGCATGAAAGTTGAGTGTAAAAAGGGCTTGGAGTACCTTGAAGCCCTAAAATAGGGGCTAACGGGTGCTACGCACATGCTGTGCGCATTGACTACCTTATCATGCACCTAGGCTAGGTGGCATCCACTAGTTTGAGGTTTTGGTGTGCTTTGAGCCAATTTTTCAACTCCTTTAATGCTCAATTTAGTTTTACACTACACACATTAGATGCCCAGGTGTTATGCAAGGTCTCTAAAATTGGCTCCCAATCATGGAAAAAAAGTTATGCTTGTTCAATTGTTTGTTTATGAGATAAGCATTTAATTGTTGAAATAAATTATTAATTCTAGATTTATTTATTATTCATTTTATTGTTGAATAGATAATGAATGAATAGAGATGTTTTTGAGCCTTTAATATAGATTTTATTTATTTCAAGTTGTTGAAATGGGTTGTATTAAATGGGGTTTGCTTGTCACCAGGAGTGAGGTTTTCTTGTAAAATTTGTAAGGAGCAAAGAGAATCTAAGGAGGCCTAAAGACCCATGAATGCATAGGATACACTTATATAATAGCTTAGTTTAATCAACCTACTTAAAATCAACCAAGTGATACACTTATGGCCTTAAGTGCATCACTTGGTTAGACTTATGGTCATACTACCTTAAGAGCATGCTAGGAGTATTTACTTATTTACGCTTTTCATATCTTATCAATATATGATATGTATGATTAGGATATAAAAAACCTAAATAAGAAGATAAAAATAATGCAATCTTTGCAAGCAAAAACCTTCCACTTAGAATGTCTAGTTGTTTTTCAAATATTAAGTCCCAATAGATACAAATTCCAAGAGTTTTTAATTAATCCAAGCCTTCTACCAACAGTGTATGCCATGACGATGCTACCGATTTTGTGTAATAGCATTCATAAATAAGGGTCACACTTAGGAGAAAAGCTATGAGCATTACAATTAGCATAAGATGCATCTTTAACTTTAAAATCCTTATGCGTTGGCAGTCATAAATAGGGGATGTCGTGAGGTCATCTTAAGACAAAGAAGGATTGGTAGGTTGGACTTAACACCTAATAGTATAAATAGCACACTTAAATATGGGTCTATATGAAAAGTGAGGCAAAATATATCAAGAGTTACATAAGATGCAATTAGCAAAAATTTGCTTACCTTTCGATTGCTCGTGGATGGCACTTGCAAATAGAGGTCCACTTGCAAGTCATTGGTGAAGGTTTTTGTGGCACAAGTATCCAAATATTTAAAAAAAATATGAATAAACTAGCCCACAAAACACCATAAAGTTCTAGACATGTAAGAAATTCATATTTAGAAAAGGAAAATAACTTGGTGATAACAAAAAATGAAGAGCAAGGGTAAAACTCTCTCCAACTGTTAAATAGGCTTTTCATTGGTGCAACAGAATCACCACTAATTTTTTCTTAGATGGATTTCTACATTTTGGCTAAAATGTTTACTGAAACTTCTCAACCCTATGAAGATTCTACATCTCAAAATTTAGCCTAATTAGAACGCCAGAGGTACTCCCAGAACAAGCAAGAATCAGCTGCCAGGAACAGCTCCAATCAAGAGCAAGAGCAACCAAAATAGATTGCCTCTAATGTTAAAGTCCACACACCTAATCTATGACCTATTCTCTACAGGATAGGTGGAATATCTATAGAGAATAAAGGAAGGAAGGTTGGGAATACGAAGATAGAGGGTGGAGAGAGTTGGAGAGAATACTGGGAGGCTGACAAAATTAGGTTCCCATTACACAATATTGTTGGGAGAAAATCATACTAAGCATGCACATCTTCTGCACTATGGAATTCCACTCTCCTATATCTATATATAGGAGTGGCCACACAGCATTCTCAAGGAGGTGATGCCAAGTGTCGATGCCAAGGTGGCCACTAACTTGCGATTAGTGAATAGGCATATTAATTGAATCACATATTTCATCTTATAAAATGTCTTCCAATTGAATTCCAATTCATATTAAATGAACCATTCATTTAGTTATTCTCTACAAAAATTAACTCTCCAACTTAATTAAACTAAATACTTTAATTTAATTAATAATAATTTGACTTAACTCTTAAGTCAAAGTGCTTAACTATTTAAGCTAGTCAAAAATTAATTTAACCCTTAAATTAATTTTGACCAATCGATAGTCATATGACATTAATTGATTAACTCTCAATTAATTAATCTTAATTTGACTTTTGAATTTATTTGACCAATTTAACATTTTAATTTATCAAGCTAAAATGTCTACAATTTTGCCTCCTCTAAAAATCAGCCGTGAATTTTCTAACTCTTAGAAAATTCTCCTTCATTCAATAGACCATGTTATTGGCTTTTGAGTGTGACCCATTAAGTTCTACCATTTATTAGACATGGGCTCAGAACTCCTTCCAACTTTTGGAATATCAAATATTCACATTAGTTTAGACTCCTTTAAACTAAGTAACTCAATTTAATTAATCTCATTAAATGAAGAGTACCTAATCTCCCTAGTCGATGTCTAACCTCAAGCCCATGGAGCCCAACTAAATGGCCAAAATGAATGCTCTTGAAGAACTATTCTAGCATTACACATACCATGCAAATACGGTCCTTTCATCTCCTATTTCCTAAAAGAGGCATAAGGTAAGATATTTGTCAGCTCCCTAATAGCTTTAAATAGTTACGCATACCATTCTTAATATTTGTTTCCTTTTGTGACCTCATCTTTGGAAACACTTTTCCAAATTATCACATCACCTTGTGCAAGGATTTCTAGTAATCAATCATTATAGAACACATAAGAGATGTATTCACCTTTCACAAAGTTGAAGAGTCGGATTCTATCTTAAATCTTGCAAATGTCTATGTTCGGCAGCTTATGCCTAATCTCTACCCAAGTGGTTCTTTAAGTGACCAAGGAAGAGTCAAAGCATAAGGGTTAAACATAAGGTTACCATAGACCCTCAGGTCAAAGGACTAATAATGTGCACTAGCATAAGTATGAGAGCCTACCACTATCGACTTATCACTGCAGCTATCTAGTGGATTCTTCAAGCGGGTTGTTAATATCTTGTTCTCTAACAAGTACTCACCAACATGTATCCATATCTTATGTAGGATTGCTCATGGATCATAGCAACATCCACCATTAGATTTATGTGTTATTAGTGCAAGTTTATCTGGATCTTAGATACCCTATCTCATAAAATCCTATAACTTGGAAGCTTTAAGATCATGACTGTGTAAAACTTATTCCATGATTCTGACCTAGTGCATGACCAAGTCCTACAAGCTTGTGTGATTTAGAGGCTTTATCCAAATGCAAGTGAAGTAAATGAAGAGCATAAGTTGAAGATAGTCATACAATGAATATCATTCAAATAAGATTATCTTACAATGACATAGTTTACAAGGCCAATCTAATTGGCTTGCAAGGTACTATTGCAACAATTGGGGTCTTGATTCTCATTAGGAAATGTGATTTCTCAAATTCTTCTTGGGAGTGAAGGATTTGATAAAATAGTGAAAGACAAACATGGTTGAAAGACTATGAACATGTTTTAATATCAAATTCAATCGTATGTTTATTTATTTATTTTTTTTGCCTCTTTTAAATTTTTTAAAATCTTCAACAAAATGGCTAAAAGCCCAATCACAAGGAATTTGGAAATAAATAAACTCATCGACCCTAGTTTCTAAGATTAGTTAAGAAACTGTAAGATAATTCTTGAATCTGATATGAGGACATATGTTTTTGATCAAAGTCTGTCGAACAAAATAGGTGATGATGCAACTTATAAGGTTTGTAAAGTGTTCACAAAATTTGTAGATGATGATCTACAAGTTAGATGTCTCATATTGGCACCCATGACTAATGAGCGCCAAAAAACTTATGAGCACATGAAATATGCTTCTAAGATCTACACATACTAGTAAGAGTTGTATGGTGTTCAAACTAGACATGAAATATTTGCTTTGTCTAAGGAGGTTTTTAGGTCAAGGATGGGTCAAGAGGCTAATATCCATCATCACGGGCTTAAGATGATAGGACTCATTGAGAAGTTTGGACAACTTGATATGAATATAGCCAATGACCTTTAGTGGATTTTATCCTCTAGTTGTTACCACCATCATTCGACTAATTCATTGTGAACTTCAATTTGTCCAAGCAAATATTGATGATTAATAAATTGGTGAACATGCTTGTGCCTACCGACATGACAATAAGAAAGGAAAAACCTGTTATGATGACATCCTCTTCCAAGTCAAAAGGTGCTAGGTGCCCTGGAAAAGGAGATAAAAGGAAAAGAGTTCATCTTTGAAAGGGAAACAATGCGAGAAATATTTTGGGAGGGTCAAGAAAAAGGCTAAGATCGATGCTAATTATTATCGTTGTGGTAAAATAAAACATTCGAAGAGAAACTATAAAGCTTACCTTGCAATCCCCTTGAGAAGGGTATGTATTTCTTTGAAGTGCATCTGACAACCAATTCTTTCTCATGGGAATGTATTTAACATACTTCTAGTCGCGGTAGTAGCAGATAATTTTTGGAATTGTGAAGAGTTCATAAGTTTTTCCTTGGTTTTACTTTTCAAGGTAATGCTCTCATAAAATCTGAATCCTTAGCATGATTTGATCCTTGGTGTTTTTGTAAGGACTAGTTAATCTCATGCTTTTAAAGTTTTGATAATTGGGTCTTAATACCATACTTGTTATCAACTTAAACATAAACGCTACTTGTTGTCTAGGGAGCTTTTTAGGACTGGAATGGTTGAAGGTGCAAGTGTCCTTAACTATCGCCTTAAGATGATCAGTCTCATTGAAAAGCTTACTCAATTGGACATGATCATAGACAATGACCTTTATGTGGATTCAATCCTTCAATTATTGCCAAGTTCATATGACCAATTTGTTATGAACTTCAACATGATAAAGTGAGAGGTAATGATTAATGAATTGGTCAAAATGTTAGTGACCACCAAGTCAACAATGAAGAAAGATAAACTATTAATGCTTGTATCCTCCTCTATGTCTAAGGGCTCTAGGGATGCTAAAAAGGGAGGCAAGATGAAGAATAGTTCTTTCTCAAAAGAAAAGTAATCATTAAAGCCCTCTAGAAGTGTTAAGAAAAAAGAGAGGATAAAGTCGATGCTACTTATTTCTAATGTGGTGAAAAAGGTCATTGCAAGCAGAATTGCAAGGAATACCTCGTAACTTCTAGGAGAGATATGTATTTTATTGAAGTGTACTTAACAACAATTTTTTCCTCATGTTATTCTCACCTTTGTAATTTGTTACATGGAATGGAAAGAAGAAAGAGTCTAATGGGGCAAAAGTTGTAGCCAAAGCTGAAGGAATGATGAAGTAAGACTTGGGGAACTCCTCACTTATATTGGATCCTTGTTATTTTGTTCCAAATCATGTTAAGACCAATATTTTAATTCCTATTTTGAAAGTTGAAAAATATGATTTTTCAACATCAAATGGGAAATTAAAGGCAATAAAGAATAGTTTTTTAGCTACAATGGGTATATTTAACAATCGATTATGCATTTTCAATTCTCGACCATCATTAATGCAAATTCGACAAAGTAAAAGAAAATTTGATAGCCAAGAAGATACCATTTTATGTTGTGCAAGACTTGGGCATAGTTTCAAGAATATGATAAATAAGATAGAAACCCTCAAAGCATTAAGGTTAGTAGTATAGAGGATCTTCTTACTTGTGAATCATGTTTAAAAGGAAAAATAACTAGGACTCTTTTTACAGGACAAATAGAACGAACCACAAGTCTTTTGAATTTGATCGATAAGGAGGTTTTTGGACCACTAAGAGTTAGTGCAATATGAGACTATTCTTACTTCATAACATTCATCGATGTTTATACTTAGTTTAGACATGTATATTTTATGAAGTATAAGTCCAAAGCTTTTGAAAGGTTCAAAGAGTATAGGATTGAAGTAGAAAAGCAACAAGGACTTAATATTAAAGCTCTTTGATCAGATTGAGAAGGAGAATACTTAAGTACCAAATTCTTCAATTATCTAAAAGAGAATAGGATTCTCTCACAATAAACTCCACCAAACACACCCAACATAACGAAGTATCCAGGAGGAGAAATCATACCTTGTTAGACACGATATATTCCATGATGACCTTTGTGGATGAGCCTATATCTTTTTAGAGATACGCCTTAGAAATGATAGTGGGACTACTAAATGTAGCACCCTTAAAGTCAGTGCAAAAGACACCGCATGAAATGTGGTATGTCAAAGCTCCTTCTTATTCTTATTTAAAAGTTTAGGGGTCTCCAACATATATCAAGAGGTTAATGGGAGATAAGTTGGATGTGAGATCCACCTTGTAAAAGTTTGTGGGATACCCAAAAGAGTTTTCTGGTTATTATTTTTATGATCCCTCAGAACAAAAAGTGTTTATTTTGAAAAACACCATTTTTTTAGAAAAGAAATTTCTATTAGATAGAAATGGCATTATTGTTGAACTTGATGAAGTCCAAGATGGTCATACAATCCCACAAATAGTAGAAATAATAGATGATTTCAACCCTAGAACACAAGCTTTAAAAAGGTTGGACCAAATCAACAAGCAATATGAAACGTTTAGATTTTTTCATGAAATGGGCCAAGTAGATAATGATCTAAAGACCTTTGAGAAATTTATGTTGGGCATAAATTCGGAACATTAGCTTAAGGCCATGAAATTCAAAATGGGCTCTATATACTCTAACAAAGTGTAGACTTTCGTAGATTCGTTGTAGGGTATAGTGCCTATTAGTTGCAAATAGATCTATAAGCAAAAGCTAAGAGTCGATGGAGATGTGACAACTTTTAAAGCTCAAACTAGTGGTAAAGAGATATACTCAAAGACCTAGTATTGATTTTGAGAAAACCTTTTCACTTGTTACTATGCTTAAGTCCATTAGGATTATGCTTGCATAGCAGCATATTATGACTATGAGATATGGAAAATGGATTAAAGATCACTTTCTTCAATGGAAACATTGAAGAAGAAACCTATATGGAGCAATCACAATGTTTTATATCCAAAGACAGTGAGCAAAAAGTTTGCAAACTCTAAAGGTCCATTTATAGATTAAAATAAGCATCCCAAAGTTGGAACATGCATTTTGATAAGACAATCAAATCGTTTAGCTTTATTAAAAATTTATATGAACTTTGTATGTGTAAAAAGGCTAGTAAGAGTTTAATAAAGTTTATTATACTATATGTCAATAATATTCTTATCACAAGGAACGGGAAAGAAATGTTAAGGTGTACTAAGGCATGGTTATCTTCACAATTCTCTATGAAAGATTGGGAGAAACATTCCACATATTAGGAATAGAGATCTTTATAGATAGATCAAAAAGGATATAAGGGCTTCCCCAAATCCTATACATTAATAAGATACTAAAGAGGTTTAGAACAGATGAATCCAAGAGAAGATTCTTTCCCATGGGACATGAGTTTTGTCTCTCCAAGTCTATTGCATCTAAGATTAAAGACAAGAGAGAGTAGATGTCCCACATACTTTATGCATCCATGATAAGGAACATAATGTATGCCATTCAATGTACTAAGTCAGATGCCGTACATACTTTAAGTGTCACAAGAAGTTTTCAATTTGAATGTGCTTAAAGTCACTAAAAAGTTGTAAAAGCAATCCTCACGTACTTGAGAAGAATAAGGATTTATTTTTAGTATACAATAATGGATAATTAAAACTTGAAGGGTTTCAGATTTTATTTTCCAATCTAATCAAGATGACCTTAAATCTATGTCTAGGTTTATATTTTGCCTCACTAGCAAAGTGGTGAGCTAGAAGAGTTCCAAAAATGGCACCATAGTTGATCCCACCATTGAGGCAAAATATATTATTGCTTTGAAAACCACAAAGGAGGGTGTTCGAATGAAAAAATCATAGAGGAGTTAGATATAGTGCCTAGCATTGCGGAGCTAGTTGTTGTCTTTTGTGATAATAAAGAAATGGTTGCACAAGAAAAAGAGCTAAGATCTCATCAACGATCCAAGCACATTTTAGGATGTTATCATTTGATCTCTAGATCATTAACAGAAGAGATATCCAAGTGGAGAGAGTAGCCTCAGAAGAAAATATAGTAGATCCACAAACTAAATCCCTAATGCAAAAGGTCTTTAAAGGACATTTTGAGAAGATAGGCCTTAAGATTATGGGGTATTAGCTCTAGGGTAAGTGGAAGGTTGTTGGAATAGTAGCCCATAGCCAATCAAATTGACATTTAATGCTATTTCACTTGTATACAATCTTAATTGAAAAATATTTTTAGTAAATGGTCATCTTTATCTTATGCTTATTATACTTTACTTGTATTTAGTTGATGCCTCTAAATCATACAAGACTATAGGACTTGGTCACACATATACTGGTGATCATGAAATAAATCTCTATGATCATGATTTTAAGCATTCCAAGTTATAGAATCATAAGAGATAGGATATCTAAGATTTGAATAGACTTGCACTAATGATGCATATTCCATGGGATTGGATATTACTCCATTTCTTGAGCAATCAATGTAAGGCACGGATGCATGTTAGTAGTTGCTTGTTAGAGAACAAGTTCACCAAAGACTCACCCAAAGAATCAACTAGATAGCCATAGTGGCAAGTTTGCAGTGGTAAGTTCTCTACTTATGATAGTGCATATAATTAGTCCTTGTACTTGAGGATCCATGGTAACCTTGTGTTTAGGTCTTTATATTATGATGCTTCAGTAACCACATAGCAAGTCATTCAAAGTTGAGATTGGGCATGAGCTGCTTAAACATATAGGTTTATGATATCCAAAATGAGATCTATCTCTTCATTGTTGTCAAAGACGAGTGCATCTTCTATGTATTCTATAATGATCAATTCCAAAAAATCCTTGCGCAAGGTAGTATGACAATTTGGAAAAGAAGTTTTCAAAAATTGAGGTCATAAAGGGGAATTGAACATTAGATATAGAGACATAGTTATTAAGGCTATTATGGAGTTACAAATATCTTGCCCTAGGCCTCTTTCAGGAGATAGGAGATAGAAGGATTGTATTTATATGGTAAGCATAAGCTATAATAGTTCAACAAAACATAATTCATTCATCTAATTAGTTGAGCTCCATGGGCTTATTGCTAGACATCAACTATGGAGATTGGGCACTTTTCAATTAATGGAGGTTAATTGAAAGGGCTATTATTTTAAAGGAGTTTAAACTAACGTGAATATATTGATATTCGAAATATCACAATGAGCTATGAGCCTATGTCCAATGAATGGATAAACATAATAAATCATACACAAAAGCTAATAAGAAACTCTTATCTAATAGGAAGAATTTTCTAAGGAGTTAGAAAATTCATGCCTAGGCAATTTGAGAAAGGGATGAGTGACTATTTTTAATTGGTCATCTTAGCTTAATTAATTTCATTATTAAATTAATCAAAATAATTTGATAAGTTAAATTAAGCTAATTAAATTAAGGAGTTAATTTAATTAAGGACATGTCACAATTAATTAGTCAAGTTAACTTAAATAGTTAAGTTAACATTTACTAACTTAAAGAGTTTAGTTAATTGACTTGATAAGTTAAGTCAAATTAATTAAATTAAATAGTTAATTTAATTAAAAATAATTAAACTAAATGCGAACTTGAATTTTGGAGGGAAATCAAATGGAAGAGTTCATTTGAATTTAAATTAGATTTAATTAACATTTCATTTTATGAGATGAAATACAAATGTTAATTAAATGCAAATGTTTAAATAAGTTGGCAAATTGACCAACTAGCACGGGAGGTATGATTCTAGTAAGCATCCTCGCACCTCTATAAATAGTCCACTTGGCTAGCCACTTAAGATTAGTTGGCATATTCTTCATTTTCCTCTAAAAGTATGATATTCATATATTGAAAATTCGTGCTAAATTCTCTGTTCTCCCTTTCTCCTCCAAAGTTGCCTTCTTTCACCTTCTTCCTCACTTGTTCTACCACAACTTAGGTTGATTTAGTTCTTGCTTGAGGTGTGCGGACTTTGTCATTAGAGGTTTCCTACACTTATGGGACTTAGAATTCCTTGGTAGAATATTGTTTGCGCTAGTTTTTGGGAGAAAATTTTGGTCACCAAAGAGTTTCTAATTGCAGCTAAGATTTGGCAACAAATCACTGGATTTGTGGTGGTGTAGTTTGCCAAATTTGTCAATTTTTGGAGCTTGGAAAAGGGACCAACCATTTACATTTTTGCTACATATAAATCGTCTATTGAAGTGTTCATTGGAGTGATCTTCTCTTCTCCTTTGTGTTAATCTACAAAGGTAATTTTTTTGCATCTAAATCCTTATTTAGAGTATGAATATGATCCTTGAGATGGAGTAGTTTTGTTATACTTTTCCTTCTTTCGGTTTTATAGTTTGCATCCCAATCTTACTTCTTTTTTCATGATGCAAGTTGGCATATCAATTATGAAATGAAATGAAAATGCAAATTTTAGCTAAATGCAAATTTAACAAGTTGGCACACATGTATAAAGAGTGTGATAGAAGCCATCAAAGGCTTCCATCCTCTCTTATAAATACATGTGGTTGGCCACTTGCTAAAGGTATTGAAGTCTTCACATTTTTACTACAAAAGATAGTATAATTCATGTGTTGAATAACCACTTCATAAATCCCCTCTTCTAAAACCATGCACACTCCATCATACATTCTTTCTCTTTTCTCTAGCACAGTAAGATAGATAGAGAGCCTATCTTAGGCATGTGGAATATACATTAGAGCTTCCACACTTCGAAAGCTTAGAGTTAGTTGATTAAACCATTTTTATGGCCAACTTGGTGCTTTAATTGCTGGAATAGTACCCCACAATCCAATTAGATTGGCCTTGTAAGACAATCTTGATTAGATGATATTCATTATATGGTCATCTTTATCTTTTGCTTTGTTTTACTTCACTAGCATTTGGATAAAGCCCTTAGATTCCCTATGACTGTAGCGCTTAGTTTGGTGACCATGGAATAAGTCTTAAACAGTCGTGATTTTAGATCTTTCAAGTTATAGAATCTTATGAGATAGGGCATCTAAAATTCGGATAAACTTGCACTAACAATGCAAAAATCTAAGGGTAGGAGATTACTCCATTTTATGAGCAATTACATGAGACATGAGTGTATGTTTGTGGGTGTTTGTTAGAGAACAAGGCAAAGAAAATCCATCGAAGAATCCACTAGATAGCCATAGAAGCAAGTCGGTAGTAGCTAGTTCTTCTACTTGTGCTAGTAAATATTATTAGTCCTTTGACCAAAGGGCCCATGGTAACCTTATGTCCAATCCTCATACTTTGACTCTTCCCTAACCACCTAGCTAGTCTTCTGGGCTGAAATTGGGTATGAGCTACTTGGCACAGACGTTTATGAGAACTAAAATGGAATTTGATTCTTTATCTCTGTGAAGAACGAGTGCATCACCTATGTGTTCTATAATGATCAATTCCACGAAATCCTTTGGCAAGGTGATGAGACAATTTGGGAAGGCATTTTCGAAGATGAGGTCACAAAGAGAATCAAACATTAAGAATAGAAGCATAGTATCGAGCCTATTAAGAAGTCGACAAATATCTTGCTCTAGGCCTCTTTCGGAATATAGGAGACAGAAGGACCATATTTGCATGGTACATGTAAAGCTAGAATGGTTCTTCAAGAGCATTCATTTTAACCAATTAGTTGGGCTCCATAGGTTTGAGGTTGGACATTGATCATGGAGATTAGGTACTCTTCATAATGTGATTAATTGAATTAAGTCACTTGTTTAAAAAAATTTAAACTAAAGTGAATATTTGATATTCCAAAAGTCGCAAAGAGTTGTGAGGATATGTCTAATGAATGGTAGAACCTAATGGGTTACACACAAAAGCCAATGGCATGGTTTATTCAAGAAAGGAGAATTTTCTAAGAGCCAGAAAATTCGTGACCAATTTTTACAGAAAGCAAAATTATAGTAATTTTGGCTTAATCAATTTAATTGTTAAATTGATCAAATTAATTTAAGATTTAAATTGAGATCAAATAATTAAAGGTTAATTAATTGATTTCACATGACTATCAATTGGTCAAAATTAATTTAAAGGTTGAGTTAATTTTTACCAACTTAAATTGTTAAGCGCTTTGACTCAAGGGTTAAGTCACATATTATTAATTGAATTAAATTGTTTAATTTAATTAAGTTGGAGAGATAATTTTTGGGAGAATTATTAAATGAAGAGTTCATTTAATAAAATTTAGAATTTAGTTGCAAGACATTTCATTAGATGAAATTTGTGCTTCATTAAATTCACTAATCACAAAGTTAATGGCCACCTAACGAAGAGACACTTGGCATCACCTCCTTGTGGAAGGTGTGTGACCACTCCTATATATGGATATGGTAGAGTGGTTGGCCAGATGCATGTGAGGTGTGCACATTTTGTGTGATTTTCTCCCAATAATATTGTGTAGTGGGAATCTAAGTTGTTAGCCTCCCATCACTCTTTCCTTCTCCCTCCTCCTTCTAGCTCAATATTCCCAACCTTCATCCCCTCATTCTCTATAGATTTTCCAGCCTTTTTGTAGGGAATAGGCCACATATTTGTTGTGTGGACATTTACATTAGAAGCAATCTATTTTGGTTACTTTTGCTCTTGACTGGAGTAGTTTCTAGCATCCGATTTTTGCTTCTTATAAGAGTACCTCTGGTATTTTCATCAGCTTGAAATTTGGAGTGCAGAATATTCAAAAGGTTTAGGAGTTCCAGTAAGCATTTTATCCAAAATAGAGGAGTCCATCTATGGGATAATTGGTGGTGATTCTATTACATTGGTGAAGAGCACATTTGACAATTGAAGAGAGTTTTCTTGCTCTTCAAACTTTTTGCCCTCATCCAAGTGTTTTTCTCTTCTAAATCTGAATTCTATGCATGTCTAAATCATTATGGTGTTGTGTGGGCTAGTTTATTTAGTTTTTTTTTAAAATATTTGGATCCTAGTGCCACATAAACCTTTATCAATTGGGTGACCAAGGAGCTGAATTTTCACGTGATTTTCAGCTAGCAACTCTCTATTTTGGTGGTCAAAGAGTTTGCAAATCTTTTCAAATTTTGGAGGCTTAAAAGTGGACAGATCAAGGTGTTGGTGCTTGTTGATCTTTAATTGAAGGTGTTCCTTAAGAGATCTTCTTTATTCCTTTGATTCTTCGCTCAAATGTATTTTTCAGCCTTTTTATCCTAATTTTAGCATATAGTTTAATCCTTAGGAAGGAGATGATTAGTTTAATTTTACCTCTTTTTGGTTTAATTTTGTGGATGTTAATCCATCTCTTACCTCTATCATAGTTAAGTTTATACATAGATTCTAGAGTTCTAAAATATCAAAAACGTCACCCAAATGTCTAGTGCCAAAACAAACTCAAATTATTCAAACTTTCATCATCAAAGGAAGCAAAGTTCAACAATATCAAAACATGTAGAAAATATTTGGCCAACACTTTGCCTTCCAAAAATTAAAAAATAAACTAGAAGTTAGCCATCATACGACCTATGCAAAAGTAAAAATATAAAGTATTCCTAAAGAAAAGAAAGGGAAGAACTAAGCAAAGCTCCTAAACTAAGCTTGATTGATGATTTTGAGTTAGATTCTAATTTTAAGAAGAAGAAACTAAACTTCGATTATGATAGCTATTACCTAAGAAGAATGAAGAATAGGTCATTAAACTAGCTAGCCTTAGAGAGCTTTTTGGATGAGAGCAGAGCTGACAAAATTGACTTGCATTTCCATAATAGGCTAGTTTACAAAAGGCTAATATTTGTCTTCTGTGTCTAGTCCCAACTTCTCTTTTGATCTCACTATATCTACAAAGCCACATCCGCTAGTTTCTTTACTATACAATCCATACTAATCTCTTAAGCCCTCTTAGGCACTCCAACAAAGGGGTTGACCAAAATGTTGGAATCAATTAATAGCAAACCCTCTATCGAGTATCAACCAATCCACTAAACACATAAAGACAACCTACGATGGTGTCGTTATATATCACTGAGACCTTTTTGAAAGTAAGAGTAGTACTAGGATCCAATAATTAGAACTTCAAAAGTTAAAATTAACTAGGTTACTCAAGCTACCAAGGATCTAAACATGCTACAAATCTTGATCTGGTAAGATAAATACCTTGAATTATCAATTTCCAAGGAGAAAATGATAAACTCTTCACCATTCCCGAATTTACCAAAACTCAGCACAGTGGAGAAACAAAAACTTTTTCTTGGATTAGATATCTCCAAAATTCATGAAATTAAATTAAGATCATGTCCACTCAATTATGAATATTCTATGAAAAATTTGGAGCAAAATTCACCAAAATAACTGCTCTGCATAATGGATCTTCAAGTCAAGCAAACCAAATGTTTTGCCTCTATTAATATGATCCACACACCAATTGAACTTCCAATTTCTCCTCACTTTTAGATGGAGAAAGAGAAGAGAAAGGCAGTAGTGGAGGCCTATTTTAAGGTAGGAGAAGAATAGAAAGCAAAACTTCAACATATGATGCAATGCTTGGAGAGAGAGAGTTTTGGAGGGAAATGTGAAAGATTGTAATCTTCACAAATGGTGTGAATGACTGAATTTTTTCACCTCTATATTTATATATAAAGGGAGGATGGTGTGATTCCAACTTGACATCACACCTTTTTTGAGAGAAGTGGCAGCTACTTCCTTGCTAAGGTGTCAAGTTTGAATTTCAAATCATGTTTAAATTTCATGTGCATTTCAATTTAATTTGAAATCTAATTTCAAATTAACTAAAAAGTTAACTCAAAGGAACTCTTCATTTGAATTTTTCCTCCAAAATATATTCTTCCCATTAATTAAATTAAACTCTTTATTTAATTAATTATCCTTTGATTAACTCTTAAGTCAACAAACTTAACTCAGCTTAATTTTGTTAACTTAACTCTTTAAGTTAACTTTGATCAACTAAAGATAAAATGGCACCAAATAATTAACTCTTTAATTATTGGTCTAATTTAACTCCATAAATTAATTGATTAATTTAACACTTAAATTAATTAAGCCAAAATTGATCGCCTCAAAATCGGTCTACTGGGAATGAATATTCCAACACTTAGAAAATTCCTCCATCAATTAGAAAGCTAATTGGATTTTGTGTGTGGCCCAATAAGTTCTATTATTCATCGTACATGACCTCACAGCAGCTTGTGACATTTGAATATCTTATATTTGTTCTTAGCCTAAAACACTTTTAAGCTAATTAACTCATTTCAATTAATATTATTAATTGAATAATACCCAATGTCCATGGTCAATGTCCAACCTCATGCCCATAGAGCTCAACTAATTGGCCAAAATGAAAGCTCTTAGAGAACTATTATAGATCTATGTGTACAATGCAAATACTGTCCTTCTATCTTCTATCTTTTGAGAGAGGCCCAAGATAAGATATTTGCCAGCTCCCTAATAGCCTAAATATTTCACCAGTGATACAATCTTGATTGAATGATATTTCTTCATAAATGGGCATCTTTATCATATGTTTATATAACTTCACTAGCATATGGTTGAAGCCTTTAGTTCACATAAGATTATATGACTTGGTAATGTGTTGGGTGGTGATCATGGAATAAGTCTTACATGATTATGATATTAAATATCCTAAGTTATAAAAGTTTATGAGACAAAGCATTTAAGATTCAGATAAACTTGCACTAACAATGTATAATCCAAGGGTTGGATGCTGCTTTACTCCATGAGCAAACTATATGTGATATCGGTGTATGTTAGTGAGTACTTGTTAGAGAACAAGGCATAGGAGACCAACTTCGTCGTAGTCATAAGTTGGTAGTAACTAGTTCCATAACTTACGTTAGTACATATAATTAGTCCTTTGACCTAAGGATCCTTTGTCACCTTGTGTTTAGGTCTTTATGCTTTGACTCCACTTTGACCACCTAGCGGGCATACCGGTGTGATTAGAAATGAGCTACTTGGACATAAACGTTTATGAGATCCAAGATCGGATCTAACTGCTCATCTTTGTGAAAGGTGAGTGCATATCCAGTGCATTCTATGATGATTGATTCCAAGAAGTCCTTAGCCAAGGCAGTATGACAATTTAAAAAAGGGGTTTTCCAAAGATGAGGTCACAAATTGGAATCAAACATTAAGAATAGATGCATAGTATTGGGACAATTAGGGAACCAACAAATATTTTGCCCTAGGCCTCTTTCATAGAGATAGGAGATGGAAGGACAGCATTTACATGGTACGCATAAAGCTCTAATGGTTCAACAAAAGTTTTGTTCGGCCAATTGTTAGGCTCTATGGGCTTGAGGTTGGACATCAACCATGGAGATTAGGTACTCTTCAATTAATAGAGATTAATTTAATTGAGTCGATTAGTTTAAAGAAGTTTAAACTAACATGAATATATGATATTCTAAAGTCACAAAGGTTGTGTGCCCATGTCTAACGAGTGGTAGAACCTAATAGGTCATACACAAAAGCCAATCGACAACCTTAACTATTGAGGGGTATCTTCTAAGTGTTAGAAAGATTGCATGGTAGTTAAAAAATTAGGAAATTAATTGGCATAATTTTTAGTTATCTCCGCTTGATCAATTTAATTATTAAATTGATCTAATTAATATAAGGAGTTAAATTAAGACTAGTTAAATTAAGTGTTAATTTAATTTGGTGCCACATGACTATCGATTGGTCAAGTTGACTAAAATGAAGAATTGACTTTGTAGGGAGATTTCAAATGAAATGATCATTTGGTGTTGAATTAAAATTTAATTAGGTAGACATTTCATGAGATGAAATATAGATTTCAAATTAAATTCATATTCAAGACAAATTAACATACAATTTGCAAGATACTTGTAAGTTGGCATGCTTAGGTGGGAACCCCACCTTGAGGAAAGTGTGATGCCACCTTGGCATCACACCATCTCCACTCTATATATAAATATGGAGGAGGGGGCAGCAAGCACTAAGATATTCACATATTTTGTACATCTAAAAGTTAGATCCAAAATTCCCTCCAAAAAGTGATTTTCTCATGAGTTGAGGCTTCACTCTCTTCTTCACCTCCCTCACCAATTTCAGCCTCTTTCTAGCTCTATTTCTCCTTATTTTTTCAGCTAAATTAAGGAGGAAAGAATTTTCAATTGGTGTGTGGACTTTGACATTAGAGGCAAGACGAATTTTAGATTGCTTGCTTTAGTGATCGTCTATTCCAATAGTGAGTTTTTGGATTCTGTTTGAGGTATTTCTAGAAAATTTTGGTGCTGAAATTTTTAATGAATGTTCTCCATCAATTTGGAGAAATTTCGGTCCAGATTGGACTTGATTCTAAGGTGATGTGTCTAATCAAAAGCGGATCACACTCTACTACACTAAACATAGTTTACCTTTGGGAAAGAAAGCTCTACTTCGGGTTTTTGGTTGGATTTTTCTTTAACGGTAACAATTTGAATTCAATCCATTATATAGGGATGATCTAGAACCTTGAATTGGTGTAATCTAAGTTAGAGTTTAGTTTTAAATGTTTTAAATTGGATCATTAGCATTACACCTCTTTCTAGTGGTATCAAAGCCTAATTTCATACTATATTTTGGATTCTCTTTTGATTAATTCATATGATGAATTGATCTAGATCTTTAAACACTTGATCTAAATCATATATTGGATTGTTTGGATGATGATTCTTGTGGATCCTTTGATGATGAATAGAAATTATGCTAATATGTGTTTTAATTGTCAACTCATATGTTAGTGTAATTTGATTCATGATTAGCTAATGTTAAATATTGATTTAGCATTGGATTATGTTATATGTTGATATAACATGTTTTATTTGGCCTTAATTTATTTTAGTCATTTTTAGATTCAATTGGAATGGACATAATTGGAGATTTTTGGGAGAATGTGATTCTCACTTTAGTTTGACTTTTGAACATGTTTGAGCTCTTGTTTTTTCAGATTTATAGACTATTGTAGATCTACAATTGCATCTATATTGTGTAGAAATAACGTTTAGACATTTTTCTAAAAGTTGGTGCACAAAAGGTTGAGCAAAATAGAGCCAAATTTGTTAAGACTAAGTGACTGAGCATACTACCTAGCCTAATTGGGTACTAGCCAGTAGCTAGTGCACCATGTGTGTGCCTACTCTGGGGTAGCATGCCTAGCATGGGTGGTCAGTGGCAGGGTCTTAGTCCAAGAAATTTTTTGGCTTAATTTTGGCTTCTTTTTATGACTAGAAATGAATTGTTTCACATATAATAGATGCACAAGTGTCGTGCAAGCTCTCAAAACTATGCTTGGCATATTAGTGCTACCTTAAATCTTGTTAAAGTTAATCTCCGATTGTAGCAAAAATAGGATGCATAAATGTTATGCTTGTTTTGCTTGATCAATTAATTATTTATATGATAAACATTTAATTATTGGAATTGAATGTCAATTCTTGATTTATTTATTGTTCATTAAGCATTGAATGAATGACGAATGAAGGGGGATTATCTTGAGCTTTTAACATTGATTTTACTTATTTCAAGTTGTTGAAATGGGTTGTATTAAATAGGACTTGCCTATCTCTTGTTTTATCTTGTAAAAGTTAAGGGAGTAGAATCACTAGGGGTGAGATTTTCTATCTCTTGTAAAAGTTGCAAAGAGCAAAGAAAATCTATGGAAGCTTCAAAACCCATGAATGTATAGGATACACTCATATAATAGCTTAGTTTAATCAACTTACTTAAAATTAACTAAGTGATGCATCTATGGCTCTAAGTGTGTTACTTGGTTAGGGTCATGGTCATCCCACCTTAGGAGCATGCTAGGCATATTTACTTATTTATGTTTTCCATATCCTATTGATGCATGTGATGCATGGATTATGATATAAAAAACCTAAATAAAAAGATAAAATTGGTAAGATCTTGGCAAACAAGTTTAAAAATCCCCTCACTTAGAATATCTAAGTGTTTTTCAAATATTAAGTTAAGTTAGATATTAATTAAAAAGAGCTTTAATTAATCTATACCTTCTACCAATAGTATATGCTATTATGACGCTACCGAATTTGTGTAATAGCACTCGATCACAGGGGTCACACTTAAGAGGAAAGCTGAGAGCATATACATAGCATACGATGCACCTTTGATTTGAGGCTTCCCACACATTGGCACTCGATCACGAGGGATGTTGTGAAGTAGCCTTGAATTAAAGCTCGATTGGTAAGTTCGACTTAACACTTAGTAGTGTAGATGTCACACAAGTCGTAGGTCAACATAAAGAGTGAGGCAAAATCTATCAAGAGTTGCATGTGATGCAATTAGCAAGTGTTGCTTATCTTTGATTATTCGTGGATAGCACTCAGTTATTGGGGTCCACTTGCAAGCCTTTGGAGTGTTGATTCTGACTAAGAAATATGATTTCCTGAATCATTCTAAAAGTGAAGGATTTGATAAAATAGTGGGAAAAAAACATGCTTGAATGACCTTAAACATGTTTTCAAAATATCAATATTCAATCACATGCTTATATTCTCTTTTGCGCCTTTGATGATTTGCAGAATCATAAGAACGGCTAAAATCCACTCAATATTTTTTGGAAACTAATAAACTAACTGGGCCAAACTTCCATATTTGACTAAACCTCAAAATCATTCTAGATTTTGAGAAATAGATAAATATCCTATGTCATAGTGATTCTCATCCTATGGGATTAATGTAGATTGAGAATCACATGAAAAGTTCACAGATTGGGTTAAGAATTGTCCTATCCCATTGTCTCATCTACAAACTTTAACAATTACAAAGACACATGAATAACACTTTGGTTTAAGTTTACTAAAGTTGTAAAGCAAACACAGTATAAGAAATTCATATTGTTAAAAGAGATTTTTCAAGCTAGGATAGATGTGGTGTAATCGACTATGGTTTAAAGATTATTAAGCTTAAAAAAGCTTTTTAAATTGGACGTAGTGATGGACAATGATCTCAATAAGGATTTTATCCTCACATCCTCACTGAGTTTTATTGATCTAAGTGTTGATCTAGAAGGAGACTATTAGGACAAGGGCAAACCTGTGATACTTATCTTCTCCTCCAAGTCTATGGTCTTAGGGGTTCTAGAAAAAGAGATAAAAGGAAGAAAATTTTTCTCTTACAGGAAAGCAACTATTAAAGGCATCCAAAGGAATCAAGAAGATTATAGAGGATAAAGTCAATGTTCCTTGTTTCTACTTTGGCAGGATAGGCCATTGGAAATGGTATTTCAAGAAATACCTTGGCACCCTTAAGAAGGTTATGTATTTTGTTAAAGTGCATTTAAGGATATACTCTTTCTCATGGATATATGATATTGTATGTGGTTCTTATCTTTGTGATTTGTTGCAAAGAATAGAAAAAAGAATAAAACCTAGGGATGTAGATATGATCCATCATCTTAGCGAAGGAGTAAGAGTTGCAGCCTAAGCTAAAGGCGTAAAATAAGTTAAACTTATGGAACTCCATACTTGTATTGAACCCTTATTATTATATACCATATATTATTGAGAATAATATTTCAATTCTCATTTGAATAGTGAAGGACTTGATCTTTCTATATTAAATAAGAGATTGAAGGTATTAAAAAAATTGGTTATTTAGTTGTTCATGGTACACTTAACAACAAAGGATTCTATATTTTTGGATTCTCAATCATCACTAATGCACATTCAATCAAGTATGTGATAATAAATATCCAAGAAAATGTCATTACATATCTCTAAAAATTAGGATGAATAAGATATAAACTCTCAAAGTACTAAATATTAGTGGCATTGAGGAACACCCAACTTGTGAGTCTTGCTTGAAGGGAAAAATGATCAAGCCTACTTTTATAGGACAATCAGAGCAAAGCACAAGTCCTTTAGTTTAGATTTATAAGTATATGTGTAGTCTACCAAGAGTTAGTACACGAGGTGGCTATTCTTACTTCATCACCTTCACTAATAATCACACTCGATTTGGACATGTGTATCTTATGAAGTACAAGTTCGATACCTTTGAAAAGTTCAAAGATTATAGGTGCGAAGTAGAGAAGCAAAAAATACATAGTATTAAAACTCTTCGATTGGATCAAGGAGGAAAATACTTAAATACCAATTTCTTGGATTATTTAAAAGAAAATGGGATTTTCTCTCAATGGACTCCACTAGGCACAACCCAACTTAATGGAGTAGCCGAGAGGAGAAATCGTACCTTATTAAATATGGTACATTCCATGATGACCTTTTCCAATGTGCCTATATGCTTTTGGGGAAGTACTTTAGAAATAGCTGGAAAGCTACTAAATGTAGTACCCTCAAAGGCCATGCTAAAGATTCCACATGAGATATGGTATGATAAAGTGCCCTTTTACCATTTCTTAAAGGTTTGGGGGTCTTCTACACACGTGAAGTGGTTAGTGGGAGATAAGTTAGATAGTCGATCCACCTTGTACAAGTTTGTTGGATACCCAATAGAGTCCATGGGTTATTATCTTCATGATCCCTTGGAACAAAAGGTGTTTGTCTTAAGGAACGCCATTTTTTTGGAAAAGGGAATTTCTATTATACAGAAAAGGCATTGCTGTTGAACTTGATGACGTTTGAGATGATCAACGAATCCTACAAGTGATAGAAATAAATGAGCATTAAGGCGCCTTACACATAACCTCTACACAGGTCAGACTGAAACAAGAAGCAACCCAAAAGGTTCAAATTTCTTTATGAAATGGGCTAATCAGATATAGATTCAAAGACCTATAAGGAACCTATGTTGAACATAGATTTGGGACATTGGCTTGAAGCCATGAGATCCAAAATGAACTCCATGTACTCCAACAAAGTATGTACTTTGGTAGATCCACTAAAGGGAATTATTTCTATTTGTTGCAAGTAGATCTATAAGTGAAAGCTAAGAGTCGGTGGAGAGGTTATGACCTTTAAAGCACAACTAGTGGCAAAAGGTTATACTCAAAGGCCTATATTAATTTCAAGAAAACCTTTACAATTATTGCAATGCCTAAGTCCATTTGGATTCTGCTTGCCATAGATGCATATTATAAACATGAGATGTGGCAAATGGATGTGAAAACCACTTTCCTCAATGAAGCTACCATAAGGTTTTACATCTAAAAGAAGTGAGCAAAAGGTTTGCAAACTTTAGAGATACATTTATGAACTCAAACAAGCATCTCAAACTTGGAACATATGTTTTGATTGGAAAGTTAAATTTTTTTGCTTTATCAAAAATATGTATAAACCTTGTGTGTACATAGGGCTAGTGGGAGTAGTATACGATTTATTATGCATTACGTCGATGACATCCTTTTTATTAGATATGAAATAGGTATGTTAGAGTGTACTATGGCATGGTTATCTACTCAATTCTCTATGAAGGATTTAGGAGAAGCATCCTACGTATTAAGAATATGTATCTATAGAGATAGATCGAAAAGAATATTGGGACTATCCCAAACTATGTACATTAACTAAATACTAAAGTGGTTTACTATGGAAAAATCCAAGAAAGGATTTCTTCCCATTGGACATAGTATTTGTTTCTATAAGTCTATGGCCCCAAAGACTAAGGTGGAAAAATAAATGATGTCCCGAATACCTTATGCATTTACAATAGTGAGCATAATGTATGTAGTTCAATATACAAAAGTTGATGTGGCACTGCTCTAAGTGTTATGAGCAAGTTCCATTGCAATTCCAGTGAGAGTCATTGGATCATTGTAAAAATGATCCTTAAGTACTTAAGAAAGACTAAGGAATTATTTTTAGTATACAACAATGGAGAATTGAAACCCTAACGGTTTTCGGATTCAAGTTTCCATTCCAAAGTAGATGACCTAAAATTCACTTATGTATTTATATTTAACTTTAATAACAGTATGGTAAGTTAGAAGAGTTCTAAACTAGACATGATGACTGATTCCACCACTAAAGTGAAATAATTTGTGGTTTCTGAAATCGTATAGGAAGGCATTTGGATGGAAACCTCATCCAAGAGTTGGATATGATGCCTAGCATGCAGAGCCCATTATTGTCTTTGGAAGATAGCTAAGGACTTAAGTTAAGATCTCATTAGTGATTCAAACACAATGAATGCAAAATCATCTAATATAAGATATTAATTAACGGAGGAGACAACTTAGTGGATAAAGTTACCTTAAAGGAGAATACAACAAATCACTATCATAACCCTTATCGCAAAAGGTCTTCAAAGAACATTTTATGAAGATAGGTCTTAAGACTATGGGGATTTGGCTTTAGGACAAGTGGGAGATTATTGAAATAATGCTCTATAAGTCAATAAGATTGGCATGTAAACTATTTTACTTGTGATATAATCTTGATTGAATGATATTTCTTTATAAATGTCCATCTTCAGCATATGTTAATATAACTTCACTAGCATATGGTTGAAATTCTTAGATCACACAAGATTATGGGACTTGGTCAAACACAAGGTGGTGATTATTGAATAAGTCTTATGCGGTTGTGATCTTAAATATTCCAAGTTATAGAATTTTATGAGATAGGGCATCTAAGATTTGGATATATTTGCACTAACGATTCATAATTCAAAGGTTGGATATTGCTTCATTCCATGAGCAAACCGTATGTGATATAGAGTGTATGTTAGTGGGTGCTTGTAAGAGAATAAGGTATTGAAGACCCGACTAGAGAATCCACTAGATAGCCGTAATGGCACGTTGGTAATGGTTAGATTTCCAGCTTACGCTAGTGCATATAATTAGTACAATAACCTAAGGATCCATTGTAACTTTATGTTTAGGTCCTTATGCTTTGACTCTATTTTCGCCACCTACCCGATGTTTTGGTGGTGATTCGGTATGAGCTACTTAGACATGGAGGCTTTATGAGGTCCATGATGGGATCCGATTCCTTATCTTTGTGAACGACAAGTGCATCTCCAATACATCTATGATGATCAATTCCAAGGAGTCCTTGGCTAAGGTAGTGTGACAATTTGAATAAAATGTTTTCCAAAGGTGTGGTCACAAATCAAAATCAAACATTAAGAATAGATGAATAGTATTGAGGCTATTGGGGAGCCAAAACATATCTTGCCCTAGGCCTCTTTTTGAGAGATAGGAGACGAAAAAATCATATATGCATAATATTTGTAAAGCTAGAATAGTTTACCAAAAGCATCATTTGGCTAATTGTTGGGCTCCATAGGTTTGAAGTTTGACATTGACCATGGAGATTAGATACTGTTCAATTAATAAAGATTAATTGAATTAAGTTGGTTAGTTTGAAGGAGTTTAAACCAACATGAATATTTAATATTCTAAAATCACAAAAGCTGTGAGCCCATGTCCAATGAGTGGTAAAACCAAATGGGCCACAAAAAAAATCCAATTGGCAATTCTAAATGTTGAGGGGAATCTTCTAAGTGTTAGAAGGATTCCATGGTGGCTGAAAATTAAAGAAATCGGTTGACATAATTTTTAATCATCCTGGCTTGATCAATTTAATTGTTAAATTGATCTAATTAATTTAAGGAGCTAAATTAAGACTAATTAAATTAAGTGTTAATTTAATTTGGTGCTACATGACTATCAATTGATCAAGTTGACTTAAAGAGTTAAGTAAATAAGATCTAGCTTAAAGAGTAAAGCTAGTTAACTTAAAGGTTAAGTTGAAGTTTAATTAAATTAAAGTTTTTAATTTAATTAAAATGAAGAATTGATTTTGGAGGGAGATTTCAAATGAAATGTTCATTTGGTGCTAAATTAAAATTTAATTAGATTGACATTTCATGAGATGAAATATAGATTCCAAATTAAATTCAAATTCAACAAAAATTAACATGCAACTTGCAAGATGCTTGCAAGTTAGCAGGCTTAGATGGCACCCCTACCTTGAGAAGGGTGTGATGCCACCTTGGCATCACACCATCTCGACTCTATATATAGATATGGATGAGAGGGCAACCAATACTAAGATATTCACACATTTTGTGCATCTAAAAGTTAGATCCAAAATTCCTTCCAAAAAGTGATTTTCTCATAAGTTGAGGATTCATTCTCTTCTTTACCTCCCGCACCATTTTTGGCCTCCTACCAGCTCCCTTTTTTCTTTATTTTTCCAATTAAATTGAGGAGGAAAAGATTGTCAATTGGTGTCTAGACTTTGGCATTAGAGACAAGATGAATTTCAGATTGTTAACTTTGGTGATCCCTAGTTTGAGCAGTATGTTTATGAAATCTGTTCAAGGTCTTGTTGAGAAATTTTGGTGTTGAAATTTATACTAGACATTTGTCATTGAGATGGTGAAATTTGGGTTTATATTTGGCTTGAATCCAAGGTAATTTGTCCAATCAAAAGTTGATCACACTTTGCTACGCTACAAGCAATCTGGCTTCAGGAAAAGAAGCTCTACTTTGAGTTTTTAGTTGGATTATGTTTTATAGGTAACAATCTGATCTTAATGCATTATATAGGCATCATTTGGACCCTTGAATTCATGTAATATAAGTTATAGTTCAATTTTTAAATGTTTTAAAATGGATCCTTAGCATTACACCTCTTTCAAAAGTATGAGGACCAAACACATGGTTACCATAGATCCTCAAGTCAAAGAACTAATTGAAAGTTTGTATGGTACTAAGATCCAAATATTTTTACAAAAAAATAGAATAAACTAGCCCACATAACACAACAAATATCTAGACATGAATAGGATTCAAATTTAGAAGATGAAAATACCTGGGTGAAAGAAGAAATTTCAAAGAGCAAGGAAACTCTTTTCAACTATCAAACAGGCTCTTCACGGGTGCAGTTGAATCACCACCAATTTTCCCTAGGATTGAATCCTTTATTTTGGCTGAAATTTTTATTGAAACTCATTAACACTTTTAATATTCTTCAATTCAAAATTTAGGCCGATCAAAACACCAGAGGTACTCCCAGAAGAAGCAAAACCTAGCTGCCAGAAACTGCTAAAGTCAAGAGCAAAAACAACCAAAATAGATTGCCTCTAATGTAAACATCCACATAAAAATTCTATGGCCTACTTTCTATATAAATGTAGGAAAATTTTCATAGAATGAGGAAAGAAAGGCTGGGAATATTGAGGTGGAAGGAAGAGGGAGAATGAGAGAGTGATGGGAGCCTAACAACTTCGATTCCCACTACACAATATTATTGGAGAAAATCACACAAAATGTGCATACTTCACATACATCTAGCCAACCACTTTACCATATCCATATATAGGAGTGGTTACACACCTCCCACAAAGAGGTGATGCCAAGTGTCCCTTGCTTAGGTGGCCACTTACTAGTAATTACTGAAATTAATTGAAGCACAAATTTGATCTAATGAAATATTTTGCAATTAAATTTTAATTTTTATTAAATAAACTCTTCATTTAATAATTCTCCCAAAAATTATGTATTCAACTTAATTAAATTAAACACTTTAATTTAATTAATAATCATTTGACTTAACTTTTAAATTAAGCGTTTAACAATTTAACCTAGTCAAAATTAACTCAATCCTTAAATTATTTGGGATCAATTGATAGTCATGTGACATCAATTAATTAATCTAAATTTAAAATTTAAATTAATTTAATCAATTTAACATGTAAATTGATCAAGCCAAAATGATTACAATTTTGCCTCCTCAAAAAACCGATCATGAAATTTCTAACTTTTAGAAAATTCTCCTTCCTTCAATAGACCACATCATTGGCTTTTGTGTGTAACCCATTATTTTTTTCCATTCATTCAACATGAGCTCACAACTCCTTGTTACTTTTGAAATATTCTATTTAGTTTAAACTCTTTTAAACTAAGCGACTTAATTCAATTAATCTTATTAATTGAAGAGTACCCGATGTCCATGGTTAATGTCCAACCTCAAGCCCACTGAGCCCAACTAATTAGCTGAAATGAATACTCTTGAAGAACTATTCCAGCATTACGCATACCATACAAATATAGTTCTTTCATCGCTTATCTCCAGAAAGCGGCTTAAGGCAAGATATTTGTTGGTTCCCTAATAGCCTCGATACTATGCTACTATTCTTTATGTTTGATTCTATCTGTGACCTCATCTTTGAAAACACCTTCCCAAATTGTCACATTACCTTACACAAGGATTTCTTAGAATCGATCATTATAGAACACATAGGAGACGTACTTGCCTTTAACAAAGAAGATGAGTCAAATTCTATCTTGTATCTCAAAAACCTCTTCGCCAAGTAGCCTATGACTAATCTCAACCTAAAAAGACCCACTAGGTGGTCAAGTTAGCATCAAAGTATGAGGACTGGGCATAAGATTACCATGGATCCTTAGGTTAGAAGACTAATAATATACACTAACATAAGTATGAGAACTAGCCTCTACCGACTTGCCACTATGGCTACCTAGTGGATTCTCTAGTGGGCCTTTAGTGCCTTGTTCTAACAAGAACCCACTAAAATGCACCCATATCTCATGTAGTTACTCATGGAATAGAGCAATCTCCAACCCTTGGATTTATGCATCATTAGTGCAAGTCTATCCGGATCTTAGATGCACCGTCTCATAAGATCCTATGACTTAGAAAATTTAAGATTGCATTCGTGTGAGACTTATTCCATGGTCATGAAACCAAGTCCCATAGTCATAGGTGATCTAAAGGCTTTATCCAAATGATAGAGAAGTGAAATAAAACATAAGATGAAGATGGCTATATAAAGAATATCATTCAATTAAGATTATATCATGAGTGAAATAGTTTACAAGGCCTATATCATTGGATTGTGGATACTATTTGAACAATTTTCCACTTACCCTAAAGTTAATGCCCTGTGGCCTTGAGAGCCATCTTCATAAGATGTCCTCCAAAAACTTTTAGCTTTTGGGGGTTAATACAATAGATCTGCTGTATTTTCATTTGAGGCAACTTTATCCACTCAATTATCACCTTTATCAATTGATATCATATATCAAGTGATCATGCATTTATTGTATTTGGATAACTTTTGTGATCTTGGCTTAAGTCATAAACAATCTTCGAAAGACAATTGTAGGCACATACATATTAGGTACTGCATCCAACTCTTAGATAAAGTTCTTATCCAAACACCTAGCTTTGTGGTTTCCAAAACCACAAAGTATTTCACCTTAGTTGTTATCTAGGCCATGGTGTCTAGTTGAAACTCTTCCAACTCACCATACTACCATTAAGGTAAAATATAAATCCAGAAATAGATTTTAGGTTATCTATATCGGATTAGAAACTAATATTCAAAAACTTTATGAGTTTTAATTCTCCAATATTGTACACTAAAAACAAGTCTTTAGTCCTTCTTAAGGATTATTTTAACAGCCTTCAAATGACATTCATGGGGATCAAATTGGAACCTACTTGTAACACTTAGCGAGTGTATCACATTTGGTCTTATATATTGAATGGCATACAATTGTGGTCCATGTAGTGGATGCATAAGGTATGTGGGACATTTTATGTCTCTCATTGACAGTCTAAGCGACCATAGACTTTGAGAGATGAAGATCACATCCTAAAAGAAGGAATCATCTCTTAGATTCCATTGTACTAAACCTTTTAACTATATTGTGCAATATACGGGATTTGGGAAAGCCCCAGCATCTTCCCCGATCTATCTCTATAGATACGTATTCCTAATACCAATATTTAGAATGCATTTTCTAAGTCCTTCATGGAGAATTATGTAGATAACCATGCTTTAATGCAATCTAACATTCCAACCTCATTCCTAATCAGAAAGATGTCATCGATGTAAAGCACAATAAACTACATACTACTTCCACTAACCTCTTGCACACATATGGTTCATACACATTTTTGACAAAGTTAAATGAATTGACTTTCTAATCAAAATGCATGTTCTAAGTTCGAGATGCCTGTTTGAGTCCATAAATGGACCCCGGAGTTTGCAAACCTTTTGCTCACTTTCTTTGGATATAAAACCTTATGGTTGTTCTAAATGAATCTTTTCTTCAATGTCTGTATTGAGGAAATCTATTTTTCATATCTATTTGTCATGCCTTATAGTCATAATATACGGCTATGGCAAGTAAAATCCAAATGAACTTAGGTATAGTGATCTATGAAAAAGTTTTCTTAAAATTGATATTGGGTCTTTGAGTGTAACGTTTTGCCACTAGTCATGCTTTAAAAGTTACTACTTCTCCATCTACCCCAAGCTTTCACTTATAAAACCACTTGCAACCAATGGGAACTAATCCCTTTGGTATATCTATCGAAGTCCATACTTTGTTTGACTACATGGAGTCCATTTAAGATTTCATGGCTTTAAGCCAATGTCCCAAGTTTATATCCAACATAGCTTTCTCATAAGTTTTCAGATTGCTATCCAATTGTCCCATCTCATGAAGAAGTCTAAACTTTTTAAGTTGCTTCTTGATCTGGTCCGACCTTTGCAGAGATTGTGTGTGTGGTTCTTTTATATTTATTTATTTCTACCACTTGTAGGATTTGATGATCATCTTGAACTTCACCAAGTACAATAATAACACCTTTTCTATCTTATAGGAATTTCTTTTCTAAAAAGGTGGCATTTCTCAAAACAAAAGATCTTTTGTTTCAAGGGATCTTGAAAGTAATAACCCAAAGGCTCTCTTGGGCATCCAACAAACTTGCACAAGATAGATCTATTATCCAACTTATCTCCTACTGTCCATCTCATGTATGTGGGAGATCCTAAACTTTGAGATATTGGTAAGAGGGAGCTCTGCCATGCCATATCCATATGGTGTCTTTAGCACCAACTTTGATGGTACTATGTTTAGTGACCTTACAGCCATTTTTAAAGCATATCTCTAATAGGATATAGGCACATCAGAAAAGCTTATGATGGAATGTACCATGTTCAACAAGGTATAATTTCTCCTCTCGGCAACTCCATTTGGGTTGTGTTGGGTAGAGTCCATTGAGAGAGAATCTTATTTTCTTTTAGATAATCCAAGAATTTGGTTCTTAATTATTCATCCCCTCGATCACTTAAAGAGCTTTAATATTAAAACCTTTTTTGCTTTTCTACTTCATTCTTACATACTTTGAACTTTTCAAAGGCCCCAGACTTGTACTTCATAAAATACATATGTTCATTCGTACTAACTATAATCATCAATGAAGGTGATGAAGTAAAAATAGCCTTCATTCCCACTAACTCTTAGTGGGCCACAAACATCGATAATGATCTAATCTAAAAGGCTTATGTTGCACTCCATTTATGTTACCAAAGGAGTCTTGTTCATTTTTCTCTTCAAACAGGATCACAAGTAGGAAGGTCCTCAATGCTAATAACATTAGTGCTTTGAGGGCTTCCATCTTGTTCATCCTATTTTTCCTGAAAATATGCCCAAGGCTTGCATTCCATAACATGGAATCTTCTTAGTTATCCATTTTGCTTACTTAGTTGAAAGTACATTAGTGATGGTTAAGAATCTAATATGTACAATCCTTTGTTAGGTGTACCAAGAGCAATTAAAGAACCCATTTTTTAATGCCTTCAATCTCCCATTTGATATAGAAGGATCAAATCCTTTGCTATCCAAAATGGGAATTGAAATAATGTTCTTAATAATATATGGTATGTTATAACAAAGGTCTAATACAAGTATGGAATGACCTAAGTCTAACTTATTGTACACCTTCACTTTGGTCACAACTCTTGCTCCTTAGCTAAGAAAGTGGATTATATCCTCATCACATAGAATTATTCTTATTTCTATTATTTTGTACCAACTCACAAAGAAAAGAACCACATGTGTTATCATATATCCATAAGAAAGAATTCATCCTAAATGCACCTTAATAAAGTGCATGCCTTTCTTAAGGGTTGCAAGGTAACCATTGCAAATAGCATCCAATGGCCTATCTTGCCAAAGCAAAATAAATAATATTTATTATTTCCTCTATAATCTTCTTGACTCCTTCAAATGCCCTTAATGGTTGTTTTCCCTTAAGGAAGAACCTTTCTTCCTTTTACCTTTCTTTCTAGTACCCCTTGGGCCCATAGACATGGAAGAGGAAACAAGTGTCAAAGGTTTGCCCTCGTCATGCTATTCTCTTTCTAGATAAACACTTTGATCAATAAAACTCGATGAGGATGTGAGGATCAAATCCTCATGGAGATCATTGTCCATAACTACGTCTAAATAGGAAAAAAAGCTTCTCAAAGCTTAATTATCTTTGGACTGTAGTTGATGACACATGACCCTACATTCATCCTAGCTTGAAAAATCTCCTTTGACAACATGAACTTTCATACCTCATTTACTTTACAACTCTTTGTAAATTTTAACCAAGGTACCATTTATATGTCCTTAAGACTTTTAAAGTTTGCAGATGTCATCATGAGACTAAGGGATAGGATGATTCAAATCATAATTCATGAACTTTTCATGCATCTCTAGATCTATGTTGATCTCAAAGATATTAGGAGTAACATGATATAGGACAAATATCTAGTTCTAGAATGATTTTTCAGGTTAAGTCAATCGTGGAAGTTTGGCTCAATTGAGTTTTTGGTTTCCAAAATAACGTTGAGTGGAATTATTAGCCATTCTTGAGATTTCACAAATTCGCAAAAAAGAGAATATAAGCATGTGATTGAATTTGATATTAAAAACATGATCATGGTCTTTGAAGCATGTTTTTCTCCCACTATTTTATCAAATTCATCACCCCTAAGTAGAATTTGGAAAATCAAAATTTCTAGTGAGAATCAAGACTCCAATGACTTGCCAATGACCCCCATGATCGAGTGCCATCCACGAGCAATCAAAGGGTAAAAAACTTTTATTAAACGTATCTCATGCAACTCTTGATATATTTTGCCTCATTTTTCATATAGACCTATGTGACCATGTGCCATCTATATTACTAAGTGCTAAGTCCAACCCACCAATCAATCTTTGATTCAAGATGGCCACACAACATCCCCTGTGATCGAGTGCCAATGTGTGAAGGTTCTAAAGTCAAAGATGCGTCTCAGTCTAATTGTATGCTCACAACTTTTTTCCTAAATGTGACCACGATGACCGAGTGCCATCACACAAAATTGGTAGCATCGTCATGGCATACACTATTGGTGGAAGGCTTTGATTAATTAAAACTTTTTTAAATTGCATCCATTTAGACTTAATATTTGAAAACACTTAAACATTCTTAGTAGAGGATTTTGCTTACAAAGATCTCAGTATTTTTATCTTCTTATTTAGGTTCTCTATATACTAATCATGCATCTCAAATATCAATAGGATATGGAAAGTATAAATAAGTAAATAGCATGCTCCTAAAGTGGAATGACCATGAGCTTAACCAAGTGATGCACTTAGAGCCATAAGTGCACACTTGGTTGATTTTAAGTAGGTTGGCCAAACTAAGCTATTACATGAATGCGTCCCATACATTTATAGATCTTTAAGCCTCTTTAGATTCTCTTTGCTCCTTGAAACTTTTACAAGAGAAAGAAAACCTCACTCCTAGTAATTCTACTATCATAAATTTTATAAGTAGAATAATAGGCATGCAAGCCCTATTTAATACAACCTACTTGAAATAAATAAAATGAATATTAAAAGGCTCATAATTGTTCCCATTCATTCATCATCCATTCAACATTTAAATGAACAATAAATAAACCAAGAATTGATATTCAATTCCAGTAATTAAGTGCTAATCAAATTAACAAATAATCGGTCATGCAAAAACAAGCATAACACTTATGCACCATATTTTTGCCACAATTGGAGATCAACATTAATAAGTTTTAAAAGCAACCAAAAAGTGTCCAACACAATTTTGAAGCCTTGCACAACATTTGTGCAACTAATGTGTGCATTTCAAAATAAGTTTGGTCCCTAAAGAAACCAAAGAAAAAGCCCAAAACCCATCCCAAACCAAACTAGGGGCTACTAGCAGAGACTTGCACACTACTGGGCAGTAGCTCTCGACCACTGCCCTACTGTGGGCTGCCATGAGCCTGCAGCACCCTTTTTTCGGGGTTCATGGCCATGTCAAGCCATTTTTGGCTCAATTTTTGTGCACCAAGAATTTTAGAACAACTTCTAAATATCAAAACACACAACATAGGTGAAACTTCTAGATTAAATAACCTTTTAATACTAAAATATCAAGTACCCAAAGAAGCTTGAAAAACAAGTTTAAGTAAGAAAAATATTCTTCAAAAATCTCCAATTACATCCAATCTTATTGGACCTAAAAATAACCAAAAAATATTAAGGCCATTCACAACATGCTATATCATAATATAACATTCACTAATGCTAAATCAAAATTTAACATCAGAAAAATGAATCAAAACATGCCCATCATATGATTTAACAATTAAAGCACACAATAACATAATTCAATCCGTCAATGAAGAAGCCACAAGCAAGATCATCCATATTATCCAACCCATCATATGGATCAATTACATGTTGATTTTGATCAGTTGTTCACAAGAACAAATCACCTAAGCCAAGCAAAATTCAAATCCATGCATGAATATAGCTCCGATACCACTTGAAGTTTTGTGTGGCACTAGGATCCAAATATTTTCAAACAATAACTGAATAAACAAGTCCCCACAACTGCACAAGAATCTAGACATGCAAAGGAGTCAGATTTAGAAGAGGAAAATTCTTGGGTGAAAACAGAAAATTCGAAGAGCAAGAAAACTCTCTTCAACACTCAAACAAGTTCTTCATAGGGCGCAGCGGAATCACTACTGATTTTCCCTAGGATGGACTCCTCCATTTTGGCTGAACTTTTTACTGGAACTCCTAAACCCTTTGAATATTCTTTAGTCCAAAATTTAGGCCGATCAAAACACCAGAGGTACTCCCAAAAGAAGCAAAAGTCAGCTAGCAGAAACTGCTTTAGTCAAGAGCAAAAACAACCAAAATAGATTGCCTCTAATGTAAACATCCACATACAAATTCTATGGCCTACTCTATATATAAATGTAGGAAAATTTTCAGAGAATGAGGAAAGAAAGGCTGGGAATATTGAGGTGGAAGGAGGAGGGAGAATGTGAGAGTGATGGGAAGATAATAACTTATATTCCCACTACACAATATTATTGGGAGAAAAGCACACGAAATGTGCATACCTCACATACATCTGGCTAGCCACTCTACCATATTCATATATAGGAGTAGTCACACACCTCCCACAAGGGGGTATGCCAAGTGTCCCTTGCTTAGGTGGCCACTAACGAGTGATTACTGAATTTGATTGAAGCACAAATTTGATATAATGAAATGTCTTGCAATTTACTAAATGAACTCTTCATTTAATAATTCTCCCAAAAATTATCTCTCCAACTTAATTAAATAAAATACTTTAATTTGATTAATAATTGTTTGACTTAAGTCTTAAGTTAAAGCGCTTAGCAATTTAAGCTAATCAAAATTAACTCAACCCTTAAATTGAGTTTGACCAATTGATAGTCATGTGACATCACTTAGTTAACCTTTAACTAATTGATCTTAATTTAACTCTTAAATTAATTTGACCAATTTAACATTTAAACTGATCAAGCCAAAATGGCTACAATTTTGCCTCCTCCAAAAATCGGTCATGAATTTTCTAACACTTAGAAAACTCTCCTTTCTTCAATAGACCATGTCATTGGCTTTTATGTGTGACCTATAAGGTTCTACCATTCATTGGACATGGGCTCACAATTACTTGTGACTTTTGGAATACCAAATATCCACTTTAATTTAAACTTCTTTAAACTAAGTGAATCGATTTAATTAATCTTATTAATTGAAGTGTGTCTGTGTCTAATCTCCATGGTCAATGTTCAACCTCTAGCCCATGGATCCCAAGTAATTGGCCAAAATGAATGCTCTTGAAGAACTATTCTAGAATTATGCATACTATGCAAATACGGTCATTTCATCTTCTATCTCCTGAAAGAGACCTAGGGCAACATATTTGTTGACTCCCTATAGCCTCAATACTATGGTTTTATACTTAACATTCAATTTCCTTTGTGACCTTATCTTTGGGAATACCTTCCCAAATTGTCACATTACCTTACACAAGGATTTCTTGGAATTGATTATAATAGAACACATAGGAGATGCACTTGCCCTTCATGAGTCGAATTCTATTTTGGATTCTTCGATAGATCTTTAGTGCTTTGTTCTCTAACAAGTACCCCTAATATCCACTCAAATCTCATATAGTTGCTCATGGAACAAAGCAATCTCCAACCCTTATATTTTTGCATCATTAGTGCAAGTCTATCCGGATCTTAGATGCCCCATCTCATAAGATTCTACAACTTGGAAGGTTCAAGATCACAACTGTGTGAGGCTTATTTCATGGTTGTGATCTTAAAACTTTCAAGTTGTAGGATCTTATGAGATAGGGCATCTAAGATACGGATAGATTTGCACTAATGATGCATAAATCCAAGGGTAGGAGATTGCTCGATTCCATGAGCAACTATATAAGATATGGGTGCATGTTAGTGGGTACTTGTTTGAGAACAAGATACTTAAGAACCATTGGAGAATTCACTAGATAGCCAAAGTGGCAAGTCGGTAGTAGCTAATTCTCCTGCTTACGCTAGTGCATATTATTAGTTCTTTGACCTGAGGGTCTATGGTAATCTTATTTTAGGTCCTCGTGCTTTGACTAATCCTTGACCACATAATTGGACTTTCAAGTTGAGATTGGGTATGAGCCACTTGGCATGGAAGTTTGTGAGATCCAAGATGGAATTGGACTCCTCACTATTGTGAATGCTGAGTACATCTCTTATGTGTTCTATAATGATCAATTCCAAAAAATCCTTGTGTAAGGTGGTATGACAATTTTAAAAAAACATTTTCTAAAGGTGAGGTCACACAAATGGATTCAAATATTGAGAATAGAGACTTAGTAATGAGGCTAATGGGGAGCTAACAAATATCTTACCCTAGGCCTCTTTCAAAAAATAAGAGATGGAAAGATCGTATTTGCATGGCACGCGTAGAGCGATGATGGTTTTCTAGAATATTTATTTTGGCCAATTAGTTGGGCTCCATGGGCATGAGGTTGGACATCAACCATGGAGATTGGCTACTCTTCAATCAATAAGATTAATTAAATTGAGTTGACTAGTTTAAAAGAGCTTTGAAACTAGAATAAATATAAGATACTTAAAAGTCACAAGGCATTGTGAGCCCATATCCAATGAATGGTAGAACCTATTGGGTTGCACATAAAATCCAATTAGCTTCCTAATTGATGGAGATAATTTTCTAAGGAGTTAGAAAAGAGATATCTCTATCCAAATGGACCAAATTTTGGTGCCAAGTTTGACGGAGTTAAATTAGACCTATAATTAAAGAGTTAATTATTTGGTGCCATGGTGACCATCAATTTGTCAATTTAACTTAAAGGGTTAAGTTAACAATTAAGCTTAAAGAGTTAAGCTAGTTTAACTTAAAAAGTTAAGTCAAAGCATAATTAATTAATTTAAAGAGTTTAATTTGATTAATTAAGAGAAATGCATTTTTGGAGGGAAGACTCAAATGAGATTTGAAATGGCATCTTAATTAATTTGATGATATTTCAAATGTAATTAAGATGCAAATGAAATTCAAATAAAATTTAGATTCCCTTGCCATCTAAGCACAATTGGCCGCTCCTTCCCATGGAATGTGTGTTACCACCTTAGCATCACAGAAATCCATATCTATATATAAATATAGTGTGGTACATGGCCATAGAGAGTGTGCGGTGCGCAAATGGTGTGAAGAATTAGATTATTCATTTTTCCCTCTAAAATTAACCTTTTGTGCAAGCTAGCATTTCATGTGTTGAAAGCTTAGCCTTCCTTTTCTCCCCTTACCAATTTTTTGGCGTCTTTCATCCTTAATTCTTTGGTTCTACTCTATCTTATGAATTAGAGAATTTAGGAAGTTTTATTGATATGTGGACTATCACAATAGAGGCAAGACGTATGGCTTACTCTATTTTTCGAGAGCTTTTAGTGCAAGGTCCAACTTTGCAAATTTCTCTAGGACGATCCAGATAGCCAATTGATCTAAATTTTTTAATGAAGATTCTCAAAGGTGTTGGATATCGTATTAATATTTTGAAAATTTTGGAGGTAATTTAGTAGGGCGATCATTGCTATTCTTCCGTTGTGCCACAAGTAGACAGAATCTAGAATCAGTGAAGAGTTCACTTATTTCATTCTAAATGTGCTTATCAAGGTAATTCTCTTTCTAAATCTAAATCCAAGGTATGATTAGATCCCTGTAATGCTTGTAGGTACTAGTTATTACATGTTTTAAAGTTTTAATTATAGATCCTAGTGCTTATCTTGCTTTTATGTGGTATCAGAGCCATAATCATGCTTAGATTTAGATTTTGCTTTGTTGATTGATTTATGTGATGGATTAATCTTTATTTCCATATTCTCAATTCAATCAATGGATTTTTAGAATTTGGGTGATTTGTATGTGGTTCCTTGACTAATGGATTAAAAGCATGCTATTATGTGATTTAAGTGTTGATTCATATAGTTAGTATGTTTTAATTCATAGTGATTAATGTTGAAAGGTGTTTCGGTATTAATTGATGTTATATGTTGATATAGCATGTTGGCTTATGACTGAAAGAGTTTTGGTCTATTTTGCATCCAATTTGATTGGAATTATGTTGGAGATTACTTGAAGAATTTGATTCACTTTTTCTAATTTTTGAAAGCATGTTTGAGCACTTATATTTCTAGTTTTAAAAGGTATTTTGAATCTGGAAATTGATCTGAAATGTGTGTTATGATGTTGGGAACATGTGCTAAAATTGTTAGTGCATAAACGTTGAGTAGAGAACGAACTTGGCACATCTTACACTCCAAAAGCTGAAGCTGCCAGGACCTCCCTAAGTGTTGGCCGAGCAGCGTGCATGCGCTGTGCACATAGGCTGCTAGGCAGTCCAGTATTGGGTGTATTTGATGAGCTTTAAGTTGTTTTCTCAACTCCTTTAATGCTCAATAGGTTTTTACACTACACGCATTGGTTGCACAAGTGTTGTACTTTGCCTCAAAATTATGTTTAACATATTCGAATGCTTTTGAAAATTGGTTAAAGTTGATCTCCTATTAATGGCATAAGTGTTATGCTCGCTTCAATTATTTGTTTATGAGATGAACATTTAATTGATGAAATTAAGTGTTAGTTCTAGATTTATTTGTTGTTCATTTAATTGTTGAATGAATAATGAATGTATGGAGATGATCATGAGACTTTTAAATTGATTTTATTTGTTTTAAAGTTAATGAAATATGTTATATTAAATGGGGCTTGCTTACCTCTTGTTCTATCTTGTAAAAGTTATAAGAGTAAAACTTTTAGGGATGAGGACTTCTACTTCATGTAAATGTTGCATGGAGCAAAGAGTCCAATGGAGCCATGGAGGCCTATTCAAGACCCATGAATGTATGGAATACACTTATGTAATAGTTTAGTTTAATTTAACCCACTTAAAATCATTCAGAGTAATGCACCTATAGCTCTAAGTGCATCATTTGGTTAGGCTCATGGTCATCCCACACTAGGAGCATGCTAGGCTATTTACTTATTTATGCTTTCTATATCCTATTGAAGTATGAGATACATAATTAGGATATAGAGAACGTAAATAAGAAGATAAAATGATGAGATCTTTGCAAGCAAAAACCTCCACTTAGAACGTCTAAGTATTTTCAATATTAAATCAAAATGGATATAAATTAAAAGAGTTTTAATTAATCTAAGCCTTCCACTAATAGTGTATATACCATGATAATGCTATTGATTTTATGTGATGGCACTCAGTTACAGGGGTCAAGCTTAGGAGGAAAGTTGTGAGTATACACTTAACATGAGATGCACCTTTAACTTGAGAACCCTCATGCATTTACACTAGGTCATGGGGGATGTCGTGAGGCCATCTTAAGGAAAAGTTTAGTTGGTGGGTTTGACTTAACACTTAGTAGTATAGATGGCGCATGATCACGTGGGTCTATACAAAATGTGAGGTAAAATATATCAAGAGTTGCGTAAGATACAATTAGCAAATGTTGCTTACCCTTTGACTGCTCGTGGAAGGCACTCAATCACAGAGGTCCATTGGTGAGTCATTGGGGTCTTGATTCTCACTAAAAAATGTGATTTCCCGAATTCTTCTTAGGAGTGAATGGTTTGATAAAATAGTGGGAAAAAAACAAGCTTGAAAGACCATAAACACGTTTTAATATCAAATTTAATCACATGCTTATTCTCTTTTATCACCTAATGTAAATTTTTGAAATCTTCAACAAAGAAATGGTCAAAAATTTCACTCTATGTTATTTTGAAAACTAATAAACCAATCAGGCCAAACTTCCACAATTTACTTAACCTCAAAAATCATTCTAGATTTCTACAAGCAGATATATGTCGTATATCATGGTACTCCTAATTTCTTTGGGATTAATGTAGATCTAGAGATACATGAAAAGTTCATGAATTGGGCTTAGGATTGTCCTATCCCTTAGTCTCATTTTGGCATCTATAAACTTTAAAAATCTCAAAGACACATGAATTATACCTTGGTTAAAGTTTACAAAGAGTTGTAAAAGCAAACGAGGTATGAGAAGTTCATGTTGTCAAAGAAAACTTTTCAAGCTATGATAGATAAGAAGTTTTGTGTCTCGATTATAGTCTAAAGATGATTAGGCTTGGAGAAGCTTTTCAACTTGGATGTAATAATGGACAATGATCTCCATGAGGATTTGATCCTCACATCATTGCTGAGTTTTATTGATTAAAGTGTTAATCTAGAAGAAGATTAGCATGATAAGGGCAAACCTATGACACTTGTTTCCTCCTCCAAGTCAATAGGCCCTAGGGGTGCTAAAAAGTAGGTAAAAAGGAAAAAATGTTCTTCCTCTATGAGAAAATAATTATCAAAGGCATTTGAAGGAATCAAGAAAATCACAGAGAAAATAGTCGATATTATTTATTTCTACTTAGGGAAATAGGCCAGTGGAAGCACTATCACAAGGAATACCTTGCAACCCTTAAGATGGACATGTATTTTATTGAGGTGCATTTAGGATGAATTCTTCCTCATGGATATATGATATTGCACATAGTTCTTTTCTTTGTAAGTTGTTACAAAAGAATAGAAAGAAAAATAGAACTAAGTGATGTGGATATGATCTACCACCTTGGCTAAGGAGCAAGAGTTATGTCCAAAGCCGAAGGCACACAATAAGTTAGACTTAGTGAACTCCATACTTGTATTGGACCTTTGTCATTTAGTACTATATATGTTTGAGAACATTATTTCAATTCTCATTTTTGGATAATGAATTATTTTATCCTTCTACATCAAATTAGAGATTAAAGGCATTAGAAAATGAGTTCTTTAGTTGCTTGTGGTACAATTAACAAAGGATCGTACATATTAGATTCTCAACTATCACTAATGCACTCCCAACTTAAGTAAGAGATTAGCTATCGAAGATAATGCCATGATGTGGCATACAAAACTTGGTCATATCTCCAAAAATTAGGATAAACAAGTTAGAAGCCCTCAAAGCACTAAATGTTTATGGCATTGAGAACCTTTCTACTTGTGAATCTTGTTTGAAGGGACAAATGACCAAAGCTCCTTTTGTAGGATAAATGGAGCCCTCCAAAAATCCTTTAGATTTGATCCATACGGATGTTTGTGAACTACTAAAAGTTAGTAGGAGAAGCGGCTATTCTTACTTCATCATTTTCACTGATGGTAATAGTTGGTTTGGACAAATGTATCTTATGAAGTATAAGTCCAAGACCTTTGAAAGGTTGAAAGAGTATAAAGATGAAGTAGAAAAGCGAAAGGACCTAGTATTAAATCCCTTTGATTAGATCAAGAGAAAAATACTTAAGTACCATATTCTTGGATTATCTAAAGGAGAATAGGATTCTCTCTCAATAGACTCCACCTCGCATAACCCTATACAATAGAGTAGCTGAGAGGAGACACTGTATCTTATTAGACATGGTACATTCCACAATGAGCTTCTTCGATGTACCTATATCCTTTTGAGGCTACTCTGTAATGATGGCAATGAAGTTACTAAGAGTAGTACCTTTAAAGTCGATGCTAAAAAAACCATGAGATATAGCATGGCAAAGTACCTCATACCATTATCTAAGGGTTTAGGGATCTCCTGCCTACATGAAATGGATACTGGGAGATAAGTTGAATAGTAGATCTATCTTGTGCAAGTTTGTGAAATACCCAACAAAGCTTATAGGTTATTACTTTTATGATCCCTTGGAATAAAATGTGTTTGTTTTGAGAAATATCACCTTTTTTAGAAAAGAAATTTCTATAAGATAGAAAAGGTGTTGTAATTGAACTTGGTGAAGTTCAAGATGATCAATAAATCATACAAGCTGTAGAAATAAATAAATATCAAAGAGCTTCACATATAACCTTTGAAAAGGTTGGACCAAATCAAGACGTAACCCGAAGAGTTTGAATTTGGAACATACATTTTTGATAAGATAATCAAATTATTTGGCTTTGCTAAAAAGGTGTACGGACCTTGTGTGTATTAATAGGCTAGTAAGAGTAGTATACAGTTTATTGTACTTTATGTCGATGACATCCTTCTCATTAGGAATGAGGTAGGAATGTTAGAGGACACTAAAGCATAGTTATATACATAATTCTTTATGAAGGATTAGGGAGAAGCATCTTATGTGTTGGGAATATGTATCTATAGAGATAGATCAAGGAGGGTGCAAGGGCGTTCCCAAATCTCATACCTTGAGCAAGATATTAAAGAGGTTTAGTATGGAAGATCCAAGAGAGGATTCCTTTTTCTTGGGATGTGACTATAATCTCTCCAAGTTTATGGCCCCCAAGATTGAGGAATGGATAAATGTTGCCTCATAAGAGAATACAGTAGAACTACAGTATTAACCTCTAAAAGCTAAGGATCTTTGGAGGAAATCTTATGAAGATGGGTCTCAAGGCCACAAGGCATTGGCTTTAGGGCAAGTGGGAGATTGTTGGAATAGTACCTTACAAGCCAATAAAATTGGCCTTGTAGACTACTTCACTCAGGGTACAATCTTGATTGAATGATATTCTTTATATGGCCATCTTCATCTTATACTTTATTTCACTTCACTAGCATTTGGATGAATCCCTTAGATCACCTACAATTGCGGGACTTGATTTGGTGACCATAGAATAAGCCTCACACAGTTTTGATCTTAAAACTTTCAAGTTATAGGATCTTATGAAATGGGGCATCTAAGATCTGGATAAACTTGCACTAACGATGCATAAATTTAAGGGTTGGAGATTACTCTATTCAATGAGCAACTGTATGAGATACGAGTACATGTTAATCGGTGCTTTTTAGAGAAAAAGGTACTAAAGACCCATTGGAGATTCTACTTCACAGCCAAACTGGCAAGTCGGTAGTGGCTAATTCTCTTGCTTATGTTAGTACATATTTCAGTCCTTTGACCTGAGGATCCGTGGTAACCTTGTGTTCGGTCTTCATGCTTTAACTCATCCTTAACCACTTAACAGGTCTTTCAAGTTGAGATTGGGTATGAACTACTTGGCATAGAGGTTTGTAAGATCCAAGATGGAATCTGACTCTTTGCTATTGTGAAGAATGGGTACATCTCCTATATGTTATATAATGATCAATTCCAAGAAATTCTTGTGAAAGGTGGTGTGACAATTTGGAAAATAATTTTTTCAAAGGTGAGGTCACACAAATGGATTCAAACATTGAGAATAAAGACATAGTATCGAGGCTAATTGGGAGCTGACAAATATCTTGCCCTAAGCCTCTTTCAAGAGATAGGAGACGAAAGGCTTGTATTTGCATAGAACACATAGAGTGATGATGGTTCTTCAGAATATTCATTTTGGCCAATTAGTTAGGCTCTATGGGCTTGAGGTTGGACATCGACCATGGAGATTGGGTACTCTTCAATTAATGAGATTAATTGAATTGAGTTGACTAGTTTAAAAGGAGTTTTAAACTATAATGAATATATGATATTCAAAAGTCACAAGACGTTGTGAGTCCATGTCCAATGAATGGTAGAACCTATTAGGTCACACACAAAATCCAATTAGCTTCCTAATTGATGGATAGAATTTTCTATGGAATTAAAAAAGAGATCTCTCTATCCCAATGGACCAAATTTTGGTGCCAAGTTTGAAGGTCAATTTTGGCTTGATTGATTTAAGTGTTAAATTGATCAACTAATTTAAGGAGTTTAATTAGACCAATAATTAAAGAGTTAATTATTTGGTGCCAAGGTAACCATCAATTGGTCAAGTTAATTTAAATGGTTAAGTTAACAATTAAGCTTATAGAGTTAAGCTAGTTTGACTTAAAGATTTAAGTTAAAGCATAATTAATTGAATTAAAGAGTTTAATTTGATTAATTAGGAGGAATGCATTTTTGGAGGGAAGACTTAAATAAGATTCCAAATGTATTTAAGATGCAAATGAAATTCAAATAAAATTTGGATCCCCTTGTCACCTCAGCACAATTGGCCGCCCCTTCCTCCCTTCATTAGAATGTGTGATGCCACCTTGGCATCACTCAAATTCACATCTATATATAGATATAGTGTGGTACATGTCCAGAGAGAGAGTGTGGTGTGCAAAAGGTGTGAAGAATTAGATTCTTCATTTTTTCGTCCAAAATCAACCCCTTGTGCAAGCTAGCATTTCATATGTTGAAGACTTAGCTTTTCTTTCCTCCTCCTACCAATTTTTTGGCATTCCTCATCCCCAATTCTTTGGTTTTAATCCAGATTATGAATTAGAGAACTTAGGAAGTTTTATTAGTGTGTGGACTATCACAATAGTGGCAAGACATGTGGCTTGCTCTGTTTCTAGAGAGCTCTCTGCGCGAGGTCCGACTTTGCGAATTTATCCAGGATGATCTAGAAATTCAATTGATCTGAATTTTTGATTGAATATTATAAAATGCTTTTTATATCTTCAGTAATTTTTTCAGAATTTTTGGAGGTGATTTGGTTGGGCGATCGTCGCTATTTTTCCACTGTGCCATGAGCAAACAGAATCTGGAATCGGTGAAAACTTCACTTGTTTCATTCTGGATTTGCTTACTATCTAAATCTGAATGTAAGGTAAGATTACTGTAGGCATTAGTTATTACTGTTTTAAAGTTTTGATTATAGATCCTAGTATCTATCTTGCTTTCAATTTCAAGCCACCAAAGGAGCCAAAAATTGATCAAAACTTGCCCAACCCATGACCAGGTGCTATCGGCTGAGGCAAGCACATGGCTGGTCAGTGAAAACTCCGTCACTGCCCTGCCACAGTGTGCACAAAGCCGGCAGCCTACCCTATGGTAGGTCAAACGCAAGTTAAGTTGATTTCAGCTCAACTTTTGTGCAACAAAAGTTTTAGAACTCTTTCCCAACATCAAATCTTACTTTATGGTCTAATTTTCAGATCTAAAAGACATTTTGAAATTGGAAAGTTAAGAGCTCAATCGTGCTTCAAAAATTAAGTTTAAGTGAGAATCAAATTCTCCAAAAATCTCCAACAAAATTCCAATCCAATTGGATCCAAAAATGACCAAAACGCTTTTGATTAATCATCAACATGCTATATCAACATATAACATCAATTAAGGTCAAATCAATAATCAACATTAATAACTATGAATTAAAACAAACTAATCATATGAATGAACACTTAAATCACATAATAGCATGCTTTCAAGTCATCAATCAAGGAGCCACACACAGTAGCAACCAAATACTCCAATCCATTGTATGAATCAAGTGTTTGGAGATTTTAATAAATTCATCACATGAATCAATCAATTAAAAATTCAAATCATAGCATGAATTAGGCTTCAATGCCACTTGAAAAGCGAGAATACCACTAGCATCCAATAATTAAAACTTCAAAAGCTTAAATTAACTATCCCACCCAAGAAACCAAGGATCTAAACATGCTATGTATATGGATTTGGCAAGAGGAATAAGTTTATAAGCAAATTTCCAAGGAGAGAATTGTAATCAATTCATGAGTCTAGAATTTACCGTAAATCGGCATAGTGGAGAATCATCAACTTTTCCCTAACTTTGAGACCTCCAAAAATCACGAAATTAAATCTGTAACTTATTCACTAAATGATGAATATCCTATGAAAAATTAGAAGAAAAAATAGATCAGTATATCCTCATAAAAATTCCACAAAATTGCTGCTTTGCATAGTGGATCTCCAAGGTAAACAAACCAAATGTTTTGCCTCTTTTGATATGATCCATGCACCAAGTAAACTTCCAATGTCTCCTCTGATTTAGCTGGAGCAACGAGAGGAGAAATCCGTGGTGAAGACCCATTTTGAGGTTGGGAGAAAAAAAGAGAGCAAAGCATCAATTCATGAGGTAATGCTTGGAGAGAGGTTTTTGGAGGGAAATGCAAAGAATCTAATTCTTCACACCAATTGTGCAAGTGATGAATCCTCTCAGATCCATATCTATATATAGATAGAGAATGGTGTGATGTCAATTTGGCATTATACCTTCCTCTAGGTGGGCAGCCACTTGCAAGCTTAGGTGGCAAATTTAAATTCAAATCTCATTTGAATTTCATGTATTCTAATTTGTATTCAACGAGCTAATTTTGTAGGGAAATATTCAGTATGAGTCATTATAATGAAATTGACCTTTGACTTAACAATTAAGTATTTTAATGAAAATTCAAATGAATTCCATAAAAATTCCACAAAATTGGAGGGAAATATTCATTTGAATTTCCCTCCAAAATATAATCTTCCAATTAATTAAATTAAATACTTTAATTTAATTAATTAACCTTTGACTTAACAATTAAGTCAACGAGCTAATTTTGTTTACTTAACTCTTTAAGTTAACTTAACCAATTGACGGTCATTTTGGCACCAAATAATTAACTCCTTAATTATTGGTCTAATTTAACTCCTTAAATTAATTGATTAATTTAACACTTAAATTAATTAAGCCAAAATTGATTTTCAAATTGATCACCTCAAAATCAATCCACTAAGAGTGAATATTCTAAAACTTAGAAAAACTCCTCCATCAATTAGGATGCGAATTGAATTTTTTGTAAGACCCACTAGGTTTTACCATTCATTAGATATGGGCTTACCACTCCTTGTGACTTTTGAATATCTTGCATTCATTTTATTTTAAAATACTTTTAAACTAATTGACTCAATTCAATTAATCTCATTACCCAATCTCCATGGTTGATGTCCAACCTCAACCTTATGTAGCGCAACTAATTAGCCAAAATGAATGCTCTTGAAGAACCATTGTAGCTCTACACACACCATGCAAAAATGATCATTCCATCTTCTATCTCCTAAAAGAGGCATAGGGTAAGATATTTGCTAGCTCTCTAATAGCTTCGATGCTATGCTTCTATTCTCAATGTTCGATTGACTTGTGTGACCTCACCTTTGGAAAACTCTTTTTCCAAATTGTCACACCACCTTGCCCAGAATTTTTTGGAATTGATTATTATAGAATGTATAGGAGATGTACTCATTCTTCACAAAGACGAGGAGTCGGATTCCATCTTGGATCTCTCAAACATCCTTACCCAGTAGCTCATACTTAATCTCAACCCAAATGGCCCACTAGGTGCCAAGGATGAGTCAAAGCATGAAGACCAAATACAAGGTTACCATGGATCCTCAGGTCAGAGGACTAATAATATGTACTAGCGTAAGTTGGAGAACTTGCTACTACCGACTTGCCACTCCAACTATCTAGTGGATTCTCCAATGGGTATTTAGTACTTTGTTATCTTGCAAGCACTCATATCTCTCACAATATTATCCATAGAATAGAACAACATTACCCTTGGATAGATACATCGTTAGTGCAAGTCTATCCAATCATTAGTGCAAGTCTATTCAATCATTAGTGCAAGTCTATCCAAATCTTCGATGTCCTATCTAATTAGATCCTTTAACTTGAAATGTTTAATATCACGACTGTGAGAGACTTATTCCATGATCATCATGCAATGAACCGACCAAGTTCCATAGTCATGTGTGATCTAAAAGCTTTATCCAAATGCCAATAAAGTAATATTGACCATAAGATGAAGATGGCCATATAAAGAATATTATTCAATTAAGATTGTATCATGAATGAAATATTATTCAATTAAGATTGTATCATGAATGAAATAGTTTTATAAGGCAAATCTAATTGGTTTGCTTAGCACTGTTCCAACATTTATCACTAATGTTTTATGTATTGGCCATATGTCCCTAGAGGAACCTGAAAGTTGATTTTGATAATACCACCACTTATCCGAGGTCTCGTATTGAGCTTACCTCATAGCAACCACATATCCCTAGAAGAGCCACTTAATGGGTTTACTCTATGATAATTCAATTATAAGTGCAATTCAGTTGATAGTGTGTTGGTACAGGCACTTATGGTGGATGTATGCAACAACTATATACTCTTGAAGGAGACAAACAATAGGTTTACATTAAGGTAATTCATGATGGAGGTGTTGTAATTCACCTCAACAGAGTATTCTAAGAAAGATTTATGATGCGCTTATGCACAGCTACAATGTATTCTAAGAGAAGCCCATACAGTAGGTTCTGCTAAAATAAGTCAAAGGTATTGCCATTAACCTTCGGAGAGGGTTCTAGAAAGGACTAAGGATGGGCATATGCTCGATGACCAAATATTCCTATGTGAGTTGTATTATCAATTCCTTCCAAAATCAATTAAAGGTGCCACCACTAACGTCAAGCAGAATTTATGGTAGGCTTGTCACAACTTCCACATACTCCTAAAAATGCCTTATAGTAGGTTTCTAGCAAAATCTCCTACCATTAACCTCTAAAGAGGATTTACAGTAAGCTTACACACATCTACTATGTACTCCCAAAGGTGCCTTGTAGTGGGTTTCTACCAAAATCAATCGAAGGTGCTATCACTAACCTTTAGAGAGGATTTACAGTGGAGTTCTGCATGTGTGGCTACCATGTACTCATAGAGGAGCTATATAGTAGGTTTATGATAAAACATCAAGTATACTCTAGCAACCTCATCACACATGGTGTTCTTCTGAATAATTCATAATTCAATTCAAGAGCAAAAATAAGCATAATTCATTGAAATCATCAAAGAATAAACAAGTGCTTTCCCTATATGGGTTGGCTTTATCCAGTTGGAATGACATCCAATTGAAGGAAAGTAGAACTTCAAAACTAGAAAGAACATCCTAACTACTAATCATGGATTAGCTAACGAAAATGAGAAAACAATAGGTTCCAATAGTTGTGTGCTCAACCATGCTGAGGGCCAATTTATAGTCCTTTTCTTTAGTAGGGTTCAACCCACTAGAGTCCAAATGCCCTTCTCGGTCAACTTAATCAATTAGACTCTCTCACTTTTTAACTTATTTATTATTTAAGTGATTAGGCCCTTTCCAATTTGTTTTTACTTTTTTATCCTTCAGGAGTTAATTAGTCAAATCTTATAGTAAACAAGAAACAATTACAAACTAATTTGTGTAAAAACTTTAATTATTAGATGTGAAAAGCATTTAATATTTATTATTAAGTTTTCATAAATGATACAGTTGTCTAAAATTTGTCAAAATGAAGTTAATAAGTCATCTAAATATCACTTTATACTTAAATATACTCCAATACATAGAAATCATTCATATCTTTATATGTTGATACTAGTTTGTCAATTATTATATATATATATATATCCCCTTAACATTACTCTTGATAACCCTTTTATTGATACAATAAAAGTTTGGCTAAAAGTACTAGTTCTGTAATATTTAAAAAAATTTATAACAGCTTGATGTTTTCGATAATATTATTTCTCACAGATAGTTGTTGCACAACGACGGCATTTTTCCTTTATCACCTAGCTTGTGAAAGTGATTTTTATTTAATTAAATTAAATATATAAGTTTTCTTGCTTAGAGAATTTCTATAGAAACAAGTTAATATAGAAAAGAGAACAAAACATTGGTACAAATAAAAAACATGGGGAAATGAAAGCAAAATCTTTTGGAAATTAAGGCCTTATTTAGTTGTCATCCGCAAAATATTTTTCAACTTTTAAAATTTAAACAAGCAACACGTTATATTCTTGTACTCTGCCATTAAACACACAAACTAATACCCAAAATACACCATACTATTTATCCAAAAAATTCATTCACCAAAGCTAACCCTAACCCTAATCTTGTGCCCTCGAACCTATGTCTTTCATCTCTCTCTCTCTCTCTCTCTCTCTCTCTCTCTCTCATGATTTTCACCTCTTTCTTTATTTATAATTTTTCAATAAAGTTATTTTAAACAATGCATTTTCTATCCAATTACTTAATTTATAATATACAATTATTTTGGTAATACACAAAATATGTAATTTTTATGCTATTTACTTTTATAATTTTTTGGTATAGTTAATTTATAATTTGTAATTATTTTATAGTATTTAGAAATCTCAATTTGTAATAAACAAATACATCTTTTTATTTACCAAAATTACAATTATTTGTTTTTGTGATTTCTTTATATGAATTTGAAAAACTAATTAATTTTAATATCTAATTGTTATATATTTTTCAAAAATTCATAATTTATAATTTATAGCTTGTTTTTGTAATATGAAAATTTAAAAATTTATAATAGTTATTTATTTTATGTTTTTATTTATATAAATTACCAAAATTATTTAATTTTAATATCTAATACTATATGTTATTCCAAAATTCATAATTTATAATTTATAGTTTATTTTTATAATCTTAAAATTTATAAATGTATGATAAACTAATTATATTTATAGTTATATGGAATTATCAATTTATAATCTACACTTGATGCGGCTTAGAAATGGAGCTAAAGTCCTTTTCTAAAGTCAGTAGAATATAGAGTTCTTTTTCTCTGAAACATGTTGCTAAGAATTTTCAACTCTCAAATTTTCATAAATAACTTCTCATGCCCAATTTCTCTTTGAAACTTAGTATTTATAGTATTTTTCCTTAGTAGGCTTCCACCCACTTAGATTTTGACGGATTTCGTACTGGGTTTAGTCAATTGAGCTCTCTAATTTAGTATTTATTTATTCACTTAATCAATTGGGAGTTATTAGTCTAGTTTTACTTTTTTATCTTTATGGACTTAATTTTTCATATTATTAAGCCCCCTATTTTCAATTTGGAAAGTTTTTCCATGCTGAAATGAGACCTTATTCTTACGTTTGGCCATTTCAATAAATGTTGTTAGTTCTATTTTGGTTTTCGTAGATGGCAAAGTCCATCGACCTATATGCCATGTCAATGAGATTCTACAGGAAGCTGAAAGCAAATCTAGAAATTGATAAAATTCACCATCGCTAAGTTACTATGGCAAGAAAACTCTAAAAGCCGGAGCAACACTAAGATTTAATAATAAAAACTTCACAAGTTTAAATTAACTAGGCTTCTCCTACAAGTAGAGATCTAGACATGCTATAGATCTAGATTAGAATGAAGAATTACCTCTTGTAGCTCAAATTCAAGGAGAAAAACAATGATCTCTCTTGGATCTAGAAACTGTATGGAATCGGCACAGCAAAAAAACAGCAACAATTGCTCCAGTCAAATTGCCCCAAAAATCACCAAATTAAATCTAGAACACCTCCACACACCAAGGAAGCAACTATGAGAAATTTGGATCAAAAAGGCTGCTGGATCACTCCATAACAATTCACCAATCTAAAGCTATTGTAGGCGAATCTCCAAAATCTAGCAAGTTAAGTAACTTGCTTGTATTGATATGATCCACACGTCAATCAATCCTCCAAATTTTCCTCACTAGAGTCTAGAGTTAGAGAGGATAAAATAAGGTAGAAAAGGCCAATTTTTAGGTTGGAAAGAAGAAGAAATGCAAAGCTTCAACACATAATTCAATGCATGGAGAGAGAGAGAGAGAGAGAGAGAGAGAGAGAGAGTTTTGGAGGGAATACAAAGAATCTAATGCTTCACACTTATTATGAGATGGCCAATCCTTGCACCGCCTCTATATCTATATATAGAGAGTGGAAGGTGTGATACTAGTTGGCATCACACCTTCCTCAAGGTAACCGCCCAAGGGGCATGCCAAGGTGGGAATTTTTCCTCCAAAATGTATTCTTCCCATTAATTAAATTAAATACTTTAATTTAATTAATTAACCTTTGATTTAACTCTTCAATCAAACAAGCTTAACTCTTAAGCTTAAATTAGTTAACTTAACTCTTTAAGTTGACCAATTAATGGTCATCTTGGCACCAAAAAATTAACTCCTTAATTATTGGTCTAACTTAACTCCTTAAATTAGTTGATTAACTAACACTTAAATTAATCGAGCCAAAATTGACCATCAAATTGTATCCTTGAAAATCAGTCACCAAGAAAAAATTTCTAACACTTAGAAAATTGTTCCATCATGCTTGGATGCTAATTGGCTTTTTTTATGACCTAATAGATTCTACCATTTATTGGACATGGGCTCACAACTCCTTGTGACTTTTGAATATCATATTCATTTTAGTTTAAAACTCTTTTTAAACTAATGGAATCAATTAAATTAATCACATTAATTGAAGAGTATCCAATTTCCATTATTGATATCCATCCTCAAGCCCATAGAACCCAACTAATTGGTCGAAATGAATATTCTAGAGAACCATCATAGCTCTATGCATACCACGCAAATATGGTCTTTTTGTCTTTTATTTCCCTAAAGAAGCTTAGGATAAGATATTTATCAGCTCCCTAATGGCCTCAACATTATGCTTCTATTCTCAATGTTAGATCCTATTGTATAACCACACATTTGAAAAACTCATTTCCAAATTATCATACCACCTTACATAAGAATTTCTTAGAATCGATCATTATAAAATACATAGAAGATGCACTTGCCCTTCACAAAAATGAGAAGTCAAATTTCATCTTGGATCTCATAAACCTCCATGCCAAGTAGCTCATGCCTAATCTCAACCCAAAAGACACTCTAAATGATCAAGGAAGAGCCAAAACATAAAAATCGGACACAAGGTTACCATGGATCCTTAGGTCAAAGGACTAATAATATGCACTAACATAAGTAGGAGAATTAGCCATTACGAACTTGTCACTATGGCTATCTAGTGAATTCTCTAGTGGCTATTTGGTGCCTTGTTCTCTAACAAATACTCACTAAGATTGTATGCATCGTTAGTACAAGTCTATCCAAATCTTAGATGTCCCATCTCATAAGATCCTATGACTGTGAAAGACTTATTCTATGACCACCACCGAGTGAACGGACCAAGTCCCATAGTTTAGTGTGATCTATGGGCTTTATCCAAATGCGAGTGAAGCAATGAAAATCATAAGATAAAGATGGCCATATAAAAAATATTGTTCAATCAAGATTATATATATAAGGCCAATCCTATTGGCTTGCTAGGCACTATTCCAATAAAGTTTATCTATATTTATAAATGCATTCTATCACAGTCGTGACCAACCAACCATAAAACCAAGTCCTCACCAAGCTAGCCACCTCCAAAAAGCTCACAAAAGGATCTGTAGGGCTTGGTGAGCTCGACATAAACGTCTAGCCTAGAATGACCATAAAGGCATAAGTCCTCATTAAATGGATAGAACTCCCTGATGAAAAAGATTGCTCGATCCCTCAAACTTTATCAATGGATGGTTCTTACACCAGCACAGATAGCAGAGTAGGGATTTTTCTTCAATCCTCAGATGGTCAATTTAGATCTAGCTTTAAATTTGCACTTTCTAATAAACAACAACTAAACTAAATATAATAGCTCTAATAGCATAAATAAAAATGGCTATTGCTAATAAGGTCGAGTCATTGGTTGTAGTAACAGACTTTCAGCCCATTATATGGTAGTTTGACAGATCACATGAAGCTATGGAGGTGATTATGACTATGTACTTAGCTAAGTTCGAGATTTGCAGTTTAGGTTTGAAACTTTCATCTTGAACCAAAAACCATGATCAAAGAATGAGAAGATAGATACATTATCCAAATTTGCAAATATAAATAAGGGAATTATAAGGACCTAAGAATAAAATTTTTGGTAGTTGACCATCCTAGTATCTCAAACACATAATAAATTGAAAACATTATTTTTATCCTTTAATTGGATGATATGAGTCTTGCTAGTAGGGTGAAATCATAAATTACATCTAAGATGGCACCTCACTAGCGGATAACATAATGGTCTGGCGGCTTCGATTGAGAGCATTACAATAATCCTTGTCATATGGCATTCTTTTGAAAAACTCCTTCATTAGACCATTGGTTTGGTATTTCACACTATCTCAGGATTCCATTATACTTGAAGAGAAACACATTGGTAGTTGATATAGTTACTCTGAGGGTCAATCCCTCATGTATAAATGATCAAGCAAGGAAATTTTTAGTCAACATAGTTGCTAGAATAACCCCTGCAAGCTAATGAGATTGGCCTTGTAAACTATTTCACTCGTGGTATAATCTTTATTGAATGATATTTTTGATATGGTCATCTTTTTCTTATGCTTTGTTTCACTTCACTTATATTTTAATGAAGCCCTTGGATCACCTATGACTGTAGGACATGATTTCATGACCATGGAATAAGTCTCACACGATCATAATCTTAAATCTTCCAAATCATAAGATCTTATGAGACAAAGCATCTAAGATCTGGATAGACTTGCCCTATTGATGCATAAACCTAAGGGTTGGAGATTGCTCTATTCTATGAGCAATTATATGACATACATATGCATGTTAGTGGGTGCTTGTTAGAGAACAAGGTACTGAAGACCCACTGAAGAATTTACTAGATAGCCATAGTGGCAAGTCAATAATGGCTAATTCTCCTACTTACACTAGTGCATTTTATTAGTCCTTTGACTTGAGGATCCATGATAACTTTGTGTCCAGTCCTCATGCTTTAACTTATCCTTGACCACCTAATGGGCCCTTCAAGTTGAGATTGGGCATGAACTACTTGGCATGGAGGTTTGTGAGATCCAAGATGGAATCTGACCCCACGCTGTTGTGAAGGGCAAATACATTTCCTATGTGTTCAATGATGATTGGTTCCCAAAAATCCTTTGCAAGGTGGTATGACAATTAAGAAAAGGAGTTTTCCAAAGGTAAAGTCACACAACATGGATCGAACATTGAGAATAGAGACATATTAACGAGGCTATTAAAAAGCCAATAAATATCTTACCCTAGGCCTCTTTTGGGAGATAGAAGATGAAAGGACCATATTTGCATGGCACACGTAAAGCAATGATGGCTTTCTAGAATATTCATTTTGGCCAATTACTTAGGCTCCATGGGCGTGAGGTTGGATATCGACCATAGAGATTGGGTACTCTTCAATTAATGAGATTAATTTAATTAAGTCAACTAGTTTAAAAGAAGTTTTAAACTAGAATGAATATAAGATATTCAAAAGTCACAAGGAGTTGTGAGCCAATGTCCAATGAATTGTAGAACTTATTAGGTCACACACAAAATCTAATTAACTTTCTAATTAATGGAGAGAATTTTCTAAGGTGTTAGAAAATAGTGTCTCCTAGTGGACCAATTTTTGGGGCCAACTTTGAGGGTCTATTTTGGTTGATTGATTTAAGTGTTAAATTAATAAACTAATTTAAGGATCAAATTAGATCAATAATTAAGGAGTTATTTATTTGGTACCAACATGACCATCAACTGGTCAAGCTAACTTAAAGAGTTAAGTTAACAAATTTAGCTTAAGGAGTTAAGCTAGTTTAACTTAAAAAGTTAAGTCAAAGGATAATTAATTAAATTAAAGAGTTTAATTTGATTAATTAAGAAAGAATGAATTTTAGAGATAAGACTCAAATGAGATTTGAGATGGCATCATAATTAATTTGAAATAGGATTCCAAATGTAAGTAAAATGTAAATGTAATTCAAATGAGATTTGAATTCAAATTTTACCACCTAAGCAACCCCACTTGGCCGCCCCACCTCATGCATTGTGTGATGCCAACTTGGCATCATGGATTTTTAGCCTCTATATATAGATATAGAGAAAGGAGGTCATGGATATCCCATTTGGTGTGAAGAATTAGATTATTCATTTCCCTCCAAAAATATTTGCAAGCTAGCATTTCATGTGTTGAAGGCTAAGCTTCTTTCTTCATCTTTCTACCCCAAATTCGGCCTCCACCATCAGAAAATCTCTGGTCTAACTCCAACTCATAGTTTATATATCTAGGAAGATCTTTGGTGTGTGGACTATTTCGATAGAGGCAAAGCGTGAGACTTGCTCAATTTTTGGAGATTCATTTGCATAAGGTCCAACTTTGCAATTTTCTATATGACGTTACAAATGGCCAATCAATCTGAATTTTTGCATGGAGATTCATCAAGGTGTTAGGTATGTCCATATACATTTTTAGAATTTTTGAAGGATATTTTACATGGGGAACGTTTCAATCTTCTGGCTACGCCACTGGATGATTGATTCTATAATTAGTGAAGTGTTGACCTGATCCTCCTTGGATTTGCTCAACAAGGTAATCCTCTATCTAAATTTGAATCATAGGCATGATTAGATCCTTGATTAGATTGTAGGCACTAGTTATTTTGATATTTTGAAATTTTGATATTAGTTCATAGTGCCTTTACTAGCCTTCAATAGTGTCATTTGCCAAGATATGTGAAGCTGGCCAGTTCCTTTCCAATACCCTAAAAGTAGGAGTAGGTTTAGGATTCAAAGTATAGAACCATAAATATGAAAAATATAGCCAATCCACTCCACTACAAGGATCTTAATCATGCTCAAAATATGAATTTAGTTGCAGAAAATCTACCTTTGAAGATCAACGCAAAGGCAAGAGGAAGATCACTTAAAAGAACTCTTCAATGGAAGATCTACACACAACAAAAGATGCCAATAGTTGAGCCCCTTCCACAACTCCAAAAATTGTCAAAATTTGAAGCTAAATCTATCCCAATTCTAGGTATATGCAAACAAAATTTTACTTGAATTAGAAGCTCCTAGGCCTTCCAAATCAACCATCGAAATTGCAAGATAGCAATGCTTTGCCAAAGAACTCTTAGTCCCCCAAGTGTCGGACTTCTAATGCAAAAGTTCACACACCTTAGGCAAGCAATAGATAAACCTAACTTAAGCTAGAACATGTGAGGAAGAAGGTGATAGGAGGTGTTTTGGAGGTGAGAGGGAGAGAAGAGAATTTAATGTGAATTTTCAACATATGAATATCATACTTTTGGAAAAAAATGAAGAATGCTCTTAATCACAACACATGGCCGGCCAAGTGGCATTATAAAGAGAGGAGAGAATGCAAGTTGGCACCACACCTCCCATGCTAAGTTTGCTAACTTGCCAATTTGCATGTGAATTTGAATTTCACTTGCATTTGCATTTAATTGACATTGACATTTCATCTTACGAAATGAAATGCAAATTAAATTTTATTCAAATTCAAATGAACTCTTTTATTTAATTTTGAAGATTTTCCTCAAAAATCAAATTCTCATTAATTAATTAAATTAACTCTTTAAGTTAATTAATTTAACTTAACTCCTTAAGTCAATAAATATTAAGTTAACTCTTTAAGTTGACTAATTAATTATCACATCACACTAATTAAATTAACTCCTTAATTTAATTGGTCTAATTTAGCTCCTTAAATTATTTTAATTAGTTTAACATTTAAATTAATCTAGCCAATATGACAAACTAAATTACCAAAAAATGTCTACCTCAAAACACACCCAAGTTGAATTTTCTTACTTCTTAGAAAATTCCTCTTATCAAATAAGTGATTCCTATAGACTTTTGTGTGTCACTTCTTAGGTGTAGGTTTGTGTGGCCCTAGGTTCCAAATATTTTCAAAAAAATTGAATAAACTAGCCCACACAACACCATAAGGATCTAGACGTGCATAGGATTTAGATTTAGAAAAGAAAAATACCTAGGTGAAAGAAAAAAATTTGAAGAGCAAGAAAATTCTCTTTAACCATCAATAGGGTCTTCACCAGTGCAACAGAATAACCACCAATTTTTCCCAATATGGACTTCTCCATTTTGGCTAAAATTTTTACTAGAACTCCTCAACCATTTGAATATTCTTCGATCCAAATTGTAGGCCGATCAAAAATCCAAAGGTACTCCCAATAGAAGAAAAAATCAGTTGCAAAAAATAGCTCCGGTCAAGATTGTACCATGAGTGCAATAGTTTACAAGGCCAATCTTATTAGCTTGTATGGCACTATTCGAACATTAGGCTTATCCATTCATTAGACATAAACTCACAACTCATTGTGATATTTTAAATATTAAAATATTCACAATAATTTAAACTCTTTTAAACTAATAACCCTTTCAATTAATTTTCATTCATCGAAGAGTACTCAATCTCCATTACCGATGTCTAGCAACAAGCTATGGAGCCCCACCAATAGGATGAATGAATTATATCTTGATGAACTATTCTAGCTCTACACTTGCCATGCAAATGCGGTTCTTCCATTTCCTATCTCCCAAAAAAGTCTAAGAGTTTACAAATATTAAGTCAAAATGGATACAAATTAAAAGGAATTTTAAATAATCCATGCCTTCTACCAATAGTTTGTGACATGACGATGCTACTATCTTTTATGTGATAGCACACGAGTTGTGGGTCACACATAAGTTGTAAAGCTGTGATCACATATTTAACATATGATGTACATTTGATTTGATGCTTCCCATGTATTGGCACACAAGGTGTGGGATATCATAGAACTGTTTCAAATTAAAGTTTGATTGATAGGTCCAACTTAGCACCCAGCAGTGTAGATGGCACACAAGGTGTGGGTCTACTTGACAAGTGAGGTAAAATATATCAAGGGTTGCATAGAGATGTAATTAGCAAAAGTTGCTTACTTTTTAATTGTTTGTGGATGGCACATGAAGCGTGGGTCCACTTACAAGTACTTAAGACCTTGATTCTCACTAAGAAATGAGATTACCCAAATTCTACTTGGGGGTGAGGAATTTGATAACATAATGGGAGAAAAACAATGTTGAAAGTCCATAAATATGTTTTCAATATCAAATATTCAATCAAATACTTATACTCTCTTTTTTGCCTTTCCAAATTTTTGAAATCTCAAAACTAATGGTGAAGAATCCACTCAATGCTATTTTGGAAACCAATAAACTAACCGAGCCTAACTTCTGAGAATGGTTTAGAAACCTAAATCAAGATGTCTCTATTGGAAGAGTGCCCTATAGCCAATTAGATTGGCATGTAAATTACTTCACTTGTGATATAATTTTGATTGAATAATATTCATTGTAAATGCCTATGGAACCCTTAGATCACACAAGAATACGGAACTTGGTAATACATTGATATGAATATTTGATATTCTAAGTCACAAGAGTTATGAGCCCATGCCTAATGAATGGTAGAACCTAGTAGGTCACACATGAAAACCAATTGGAATTCTTACTTGATGAAGGGAATTTTCTAAGAGTAAGAAAATTCCACCTCGATTGAGTTTTGGAGAGAAATGGTTGACAAGATTATTGGTCATTTTTTAGCTTGGTCAATTTAACTATTAAACTAATCTAAATAATTTAAGAATTTGATTAGACCAATTAAATTAATATGTTAATTAATTGGTGTCGCATAGCTATCAATTGGTCAAGTTAACTTAAGGAGTTAAGTTAACACTTTCTAGCTTAAGAAGTTAATCTAATTGACTTAAAGAGTTAAATCAAGACCAATTAATTAAATTAAGGGTTAATTTAACTAATGTGAAGAATTAATTTGGACGGAAATTCAAAATGAAAGAGTTCATTTAGACTGCATTAGAATTTATTTTGGATGGTATTTCATGAGATGAAATGAAGATTCCAAATGAAATTTAAATATAAGTGAAACTAAGAATTTCACAAATGCAACTTGCTTGCATGAGTGGCACCACATGGAAGGTGTGATGCCAACTAACATCACACCCTTCCTCCCTCTATAAAAAAAGGGCATGGTCGGCCACTTGAGAGCTAGCTTGCATAATTCTATATCTAAAATTTAGGTTCCATTTTTCCCTATAATTTTATATGATTCTCTCACATGTTGTGGCTTCACATTTTCTTCACCTCTCCCTCTCAAATTAGGCGTTTATGTTCTCGCATTTCTCCTTGATTTTCCAACTAATCTAGAAGAGATTTAGATTTCCCATTGGTGTGTGGATCTTGACATTAGAGGCAAGACTTAGATTGCTTGGCCTTTGGAGATCCACTATAGAGGTAGTAATTTTGAAGCATCTTTTGAAAACTTTATTGCATTGATATTTGGCTAAATTTTGTATTGGATCTTCACCAAGGTGTTGGTGATCTTGTGTCCAAATTTTAGCCAATTTTGAGGTCATTTGGTTTGGCAATTGTTACCAAATATTTGCTACACCACTAAGAGATAACTTTCAAGTGTTGAAATGTTCTTCCTCTATTCCTTGGCTTTTAAGCATTCAATGTGATCCTCTACCAAATCTAAGTAGCCTAGTTAATTTACCTATTTCTATGCTTTATTATTGGATCCTAATGCTATACTTAACTTCAATCTCATGATGGCATCTATGACTAATAAGCTCCAATTGTCTCACAAGCATATGAAAATCACTCACGAGAACCATATATGTTGGAATAGTGCCCCACAAGCTAATTAGATTCGCCTTTTTAACTACTTCCTTGTAAGACAATCTTGATTTAATGATATTCATTATATGGCCATCTTTATCTTATACTCTTTATTTACTTCACTTGTATTTGAATGAAGCCCCCAGATCACATAAGACTATAAGACTTGGTCATGCATTAGGTGGTAATCATGAATAAGTCCTACATAGTCATGATCTTAAATCTTCCGAGTCATAGGAGCTTATGAGATAGGGCATATAAGATCTAAATAAACTTGTACTAACGATACATAAATCTAAGGGTTGGATGTTGTTTTATTCCTTAAGCAATCCCACATGAAATATAGAAGTATGCTGGTGGGTTCTTATTAAAGAACAAGGCACTGAAGACCCCCGCATATAGAATCTACTAGATAGCTATAGTGGCAAGTCGGTAGTGGCAAGCTCTCCTGCTTACGCTAGTGCATATTATTAGTCCTTTGACCTGAAGGTCTATGGTAACCTTGTGTTCGGTCTTCATGTTTTGACTTTTCCTTGACCACCTAGCAGGTCTTTTAGATTGAGATTGGGTATGAGCTGCTTGGCATGGAGGTTTATGAGATCCAAAGTGGAATCTGACTTCTTGTCTTTGTGAAGGACGAGTGCATCTCTTATGTGTTCTATAATGATTGATTCCAAGAAATCCTTGCACAAGATGATGTGATAATTTGGGAAAGTGTTTCTAAAGATGAGATCATAAAGACAATCAAACATTACGAGTAGAAGCATCATATCAAGGCTATTAGAGAGCTAACAAATATCTTGCCCTAGGTTTATTTTGGAAGATAGGAGATAAAAGGACCATATTTACATGACAAACATAATGCTAGAATGGTTCTTCAAGAATATTCATTTCGGTCAATTAGTCGGGCTCTATAAGCTTGAGGTTGGACATCAACCACGTAGATTGGGTACTCTTCAATTAATGATATTAATTAAATTAAGTTGCTTAGTTTAAAGGAGTTTAAACTAAAGTGAATATTTGATATTCCAAAAGTCATAAGGAGTTGTAAGCCCATGCCCAATGAGTGGTAGAGCCTAATGAGTTACACCCAAAAGCTAATAACATGGTTAATTGAAGGAAGAAGAATTTTTTAACAGTTAGAAAATTCATAATCGATTTTGGAGAAGACAAAGTCGTAGTCATTTTGACTTGATCAATTTAAATGTTAAATTTTTCAAATTAATTTAAGAGTTAAATTAAGATAAATTAATTAAGGGTGGTCAATTAATTAATGTCACATGACTATCAATTGATCAAAATTAATTTAAGGGTTAAATTCATTTTGACTAGCTTGAATAGTTAAGTACTTTGACTTAAGAGTTAAGTCAAATTATTATTAATTAAATTAAAGTGTTTCATTTAACTAAGTTGGAGAGTTAATTTTTATAGAGAATAAATAAATAAATGGTTCATTTAATGTGAATTGGAATTTAATTGCAAGACATTTCATAAGACAAAATATGTGCTTCAATTAATATTCTTATTCACTAATCACAAGTTAGTGTCCACCTTGGCAAGGACACTTGGCATCACTTTCTTGAGGATGGTGTGTGACCACTCCTATATATAGATATAGGAGAGTGGCTGACCAAGGTGAGCAAGGCATGCATGATTAGTGTGATTTCTCCCAACAAAATTATGTAGTGGGAATCTAATTTTGTTAGCCTCCTAATATTCTGTCCAACTCCCTCCACCCTCCACCTTCATGTTCTTAGCTTTTCTTTCCTAATTCTATGTTGATATTCTAGCCATTATGTATAGAATAGACCATAGATTTGGTGTGTGGATATTTACATTAGAGGCAATATATTTTGGTTGCTTTTGCTCTTGATTGGAGCAGTTTCTGGCAGCTGGTTCTTACTTGTTCTTGGAGTGCCTTTGGTGTTCTAAATGGGCTGAATTTTGATCTGTAGAATATTCAAAGGGTTGAAGAGTTCCAATAAAAATTTCAACTAAAACAGATGATTCCATCTAAGGAAAAATCTGTGGTGATTCTGCTGCGCCGGTGAAGAGCCTGTTTGATGGTTAGAGAGCGTTTTCTCTTGCTCTTCATTTTTCTATTATCACCAAGGTATTTTCCTCTTCTTAATCTAAATTTCATGCATGTCTAGATACTTGTGATGTTTTGTGGGCTAGTTTATTCATTGTTTTTTTTAATATTTGGATCCTAGTGCCGCACAAACCTTCAATATGCACCTTCAAGAGTTGTATGGTAGGCAAACTAGACATAAATGTTTCTCATTGTCTAAGGGGCTCTTTAGGATAAGAATGAATAAGGGTTCAAGCAGCCATGAACATGGCCTAAAGATGATCTTTCTCATCAAGAAGCTTGATCAATTAGACATTGTGGTGGACAATGAGCTCAATATGGGATTGATCTTTCAAGCAATGCCTAGCTCATTTGACCAATTAGTTGTGAAATTTAACATGACAAAACTAGAAGTAATGATCAATGAATTGGTCAATATGTTTGTAACTACTCAGGTGACTATGAAGAAAGACAAGCCTCTTATGCTTGCTTCCTCCTCCAAGTTTAAGAGCCCAAGGGGTTCTAAAAAGGAAGGCAAAAAGAAGAAACATTCTTCTTCCAAGGGAAAGCAACCCTTGAAAGGTATAGGGGGAATCAAGAAAAAGCAAAAGGCAAAAGCTAATGCTATTTGTTTCTATTATGGCAAGAAAAGCCATTGGAAAAAGAAGAATGACCAAAGCTCCTTTAGTGGGAGAAACGAAGCGAACTACTAGTCTTGTGGATTCAATTCATATGGATATTTGTGGCCCACTAAGAGTTAGTGTGAGAGGAGACTATTCATACTTTATCACATTCACCAATAACTATACTCGGTTCAGACATATGTATCTTATGAAGTATACATGCGAAGCTTTTAAAAAGTTCAAGAAGTATAGGAATGAAGTAGAAACACAAAAGGGACTAAGGATTAAAGCTCTTTGATCGGATCAAAGGATAGAATACTTAAGCACCATGTTCTTTTATTATCTAAAGGAGAATGAGATTCTCTGTTAATAGACTCTACCAAACACACCTCAACATAACGGAGTAGCTCAAAGGGGAAACCGTATCTTGTTGGACATGGTATATTCCATGATGAACTTTTTCAATGTGCCCATATCCTTTTGGGAATATGCCTTAATTATAGTGGTGAGTTACTAAACATATTACCTTTAAAATCGATGCCGAAGATACTGCATAAGATATGGTATGGCAAAGCACCCTCTTACAATTTTCTAAGTGTTTAGGGGTCTTCTACTTACATTAAGAAATTAGCAAGAGACAAGTTAGATGTGAGATCCATATTGTGCAAGTTTGTGAAATACCTAAAAGAGTCTATAGGTTATTATTCTATGATCCCTAAGAACAAAAGGTACTTTTTCAAAGAACACCCACCTTTTGGAAAAAGAATTTCTATTATATAGAAATGGCATTATTGTTGATCTTGATGAAGTACAAGATGATCAACAAATCCCACAAGTGGAAGAAATAAGTAAATATCAAGAGCTTTACACACAACCTCTAAGAAGGTTAGATTGAATGAAGAAGTTACTCGAAAGGTTTAAATTTTTTCATGAGACAGCCATTCAGATAGTGATCTGAAGACCTATGAAAAAACTATGTTGAATATAGATTTGGGACATTAGCTTGATGCCAGGAAATTCAAAATGGATTCCATATACTCCAACAAAATATGAAATTTAGTAGATCCACCAGAAGGTATAGTACCTATTGGCTGCAAGTGGATCTGTAATCAAAAGCTTGGAATCGATGGAGAGGTTATGACATTTAAAGCATGACTAGTGGCATAAGATTATACTCAAAGATTTAGTATTAATTTTGAGGAAACTTTTTAACTAGTTACAATGCCTAAGTCCATTAGGATTTTACTCGCCATAGCTGTATGTTATAACAATGAGATATGGCAAATAAACTTGAAACCCACTTTCTCAATAGAAACATTGAAGGAGAAATCTTATGGAGTAACTAAAAGGTTTTACATCCAAAAAGAGTGAGCAAAGGTTTGCAAACTTGAGATATCTATTTATGGACTTAAACAAACATCCTGAATTTAGAACATATGTTTTAATAAGATAGTTAAATTATTTGGCTTTATAAAAAATGTGTATGAACCTTATGTGTACGAGAAGGCTAATAGGAGTAGTATACAATTCATTATCCTTTATGTCAATGAAATTTCTCTCATTTGGAATAAGAGAGCAATGTTAGAGTGCACTAAAGTATTGTTATCTACACAATTCTTCACAAAGGATTTAGGAGAAGCATTCTACATATTAGGAATGTATATCTATACAAATAGATTGAGGAGGAAGCTGAGGCTTTCCCAAATACTATACATTGACTTGATGCTAAAAAAGGTTTAGTATGGAAGAATCTATGAAAAGATTCATCCCAATGGGATATAATTTATGTCACTCTAAGTCATGGCCCTAAAGATTAATTACAAGAGATATAAAATATCCCACATACCATATGCGTCCGCCATAAGGAGCATAATATATGACATTCAATGTACAAGGCCAGATATAGCACACGTTTTAAGTGTTATGAGCTACTTTTAATTTGACCATAGTGAACTGTTAGAATAGTACCCTACAAGCTAATTAGATTAGTATGTAAACTATTTCACTTATAATACAATTTTGATTGAATGATATTTTTTATATGGCCATCTTTATCTTATACTTTGAATTACTTCACTGGCATTTTATTAAAGCCCTTATATCTGACAAGACTATGGGACTTGGTCACACACTAAGTGGTGATCATGGAATAAATCTTACATGAACATGATCATAAATATCCCAAGTTAAAAAGTCTTATGAGACAGGGCATCCAAAATTTGAATAAACTTGCATTGATGATGCATAAATCTAAGGGTTGGATGTTACACTGCTCCACGAGTAAATCGTATGAGATATAGGTTCATGTTAATAGGTGTTTGTTAGAGAATAATATACTAGAGGTCCGCCTATAGACTCTAGTAGATAGCCAAAATGGCAAGTTCTCTAGCTTACACTAGTGCATATATTAGTACTTTGACCTGCATTGGAGGATCATAGTTACATAGTACGCAAATATTGGAATAGTACCCTACAAGCCAATGTGATTAGCCTTGTTTAAACTGTCACCTTATAAAATAATCTTGATTGAATGGTATTCGCTATATGGCCACCTTCATCGTATGCTCTATTATACTTCACTTGCATTTGGATGAAGCCCTTAGATCATCTAAGATTGCAGGACTTAGATTGGTGACCATGGAACAAGTCTCACACAGTCATAATCTTAAATCTCCCAAGTTATATGATCTTATAAGACGGAGGCATCTAGAATCCAAAAAGGCTAGCACTAACGATGTATAAATCCAAGGGTTGGACATTGCTTCATTCCATGAGCAATTATTGAGATATGTGTATATATCAGTGAGTGTTTGTTGGAGAACAAGAAACTGAAGACCCATCAAAAAATCCACTACATAGTCGAAGTGGCTAGCCAATAATAGCTAGTTCTCTTGCTTATACTAGTGCATATTTTTAGTCCTCTAACCTGAGGATCTATAGTAACCTTGTGTTCGGTCCTTATGCTTTGACTCATCCTTAACCACTTAGTGGGCCTTTCAAGTTGAGATTGAATACGAGCTACTTGTCATAGACGTTTATGAGATCCAAGATAGAATCCAACTCCTTATTATTATGAAGGGCGACTGTATCTCCTATGTGTTCTATAATGATTTATTCTTAGAAATCCTTGTGCAAGGTGGTGTAACAATTTGGAAAAGGAGTTTTTCAAAGGTGATATCATATAAATGGAATCAAACATTAAGAATAGAGACATAGTATTGAGGTTATTAGGGAATCGATAAATATCTTACCCTAGGCCTCTTTTGGGAGATAGGAGATGAAAGGACCATATTTGCATGGCACGCTAGAGTGATGATAGTTCTCTAGAATATTTATTTCGGCTAATTAGTTGGGCTCCATGGGCTTGAGGTTGGACATCGACCATAGAGATTGGGTACTCTTCAATTAATGAGATTAATTGAATTTAGTCGACTAGTTTGAAAGGAGTTTTAAACTAGAATGAATCTAAGATATTCAAAAGTTACAAGGAGTTGTGAGCTCATGTCCAATGAATGGTAGAACCAATTAGATTAGACACAAAATCCAATTAGCTTTCTAATTGATAGAGAGAATTTTCCAAGGCGTCAGAAAATGATCTCTCCTAGTGAATCGAATTTTGGTGCCAAGTTTGAAGGTCAATTTGACTTGATTGATTTAAGTGTTAAATTAATTAAAAAATTTAAGAGTTAAATTAGACCAATAATTTGTTGAAATAGTGCCATGCAAGCTACTAAGATTGGTCTTGTAAATTATTTCACTCATGGTACAATCTTAATTGAATGATATTTGTGATATGACCATCTTAATTTTATGCTTTGTTTCACTTCACTTGCATTTGGATAAAGCACTTAGATCACGAATAACTACAGGACTTGGTTTGGTAACCGTGGAAAAAGTCTCACACTATTGTGATATTAAATTTTCTAAGTCAAAGGATCTTATGAGATAAGTCATCTAAAATTCAGATAGGCTTGCACTAACAATGCATAAATCCAATGGTTGGAAATTGCTCCATTCTATGAACAACTATATGAGAAGTAGATGCATATTAGTAGGTGCTTGTTAGAGAATAAAATACTGAAGACCCATCGAAAATCCACTAGATAGCTGTAGTGGTAAGTAAAAAGTGGCTAGTTTTCCTATTTATGCTAGTGCATATTATTAATCCTTTGACTTGAGGATCCATGGCAACCTTATGTCTGATCCTCATGCTTTGACTCATCCTTAATCACATAGCAGGTCTTTTGGGTTGAGATTGGGTATGAGATATTTAGCATGGAAGTTTGTGAGATCTAAGATGGAATCCAACTCCTCACTATTGTGAAGGGCAAATACATCTCCTATGTGTTCTTTGATGATCGGTTCCCAAAACTTCTTGTGCAATGTGGTGTGACAATTTAGGAAAGAAGTTTTTCAAAGGTCAGGTCACATAATAGAGATAGAACATTAAGAATAGAGACATAATATCGAGGCAATTAGAAAGCTGACAAATATCTTACCCTAGGCTCTTTCGGGAGATAGGAGACAAAATAACCATATTTACATAGCACACATAGAGCGATGATGGTTTTCTAGAATATTTATTTTGGCTAATTAGTTGGGCTCTATGAACTTAAGATTGGACATCGACCATGGAGATTGTGGACTCTTCAATTAATGAAATTAATTGAATTAAATTGATTAGTTTAAAAGAAGTTTTAAACTAGAATAAATATAAGATATTCAAAAGTTACAAGAAGTTGTGTGCCTATGTCCAATGAATGGTAGAATCTATTGGGTCACACACAAAATCCAATTAGCTTCCTAATTAATGGAGAGAATTTTCTAAGGTGTTAGAAAATGGTGTCTCCTAGTGGACCCTTTTTTAGGGCCAATTTTTACAGTTAATTTTGGTTTAATTGATTTAAGTGTTAAATTAATCAACTAACTTAAGAGTTAAATTATACCAATAATTAAGAAGTTAATTATTTAGTGCCAACATAACCATCAATTGGTCAAGTTAACTTAAAGAGTTAAGTTAACGAATTCAGCTTAAGAAGTTAAGCCAGTTTGACTTAAAGAGTTAAGTTAAAGGATAATTAATTAAATTAATGAGTTTAATTTAATTAATTAAGGAAGAATGAATTTTGGAGGGAAGACTCAAATGAGATTTGAAATGGTATCATAATTAATTTGAAATGAGATTCCAAATGTAATTAAGATACTAAAGAAATTCAAATGAGATTTGGGTTCAAATTTTGCAACCTAAGCAACCTCACTTGGCCGCTCCCCCCAATGCATTGTGTGATGCCCACTTCGCATCACACATTTTTAGCTTTTATATATATATATATATATAGAGAGAGAGAGAGAGAGAGATAAGAGGTCATGCATATCACAAATGGTGTGAAGAATTAGATTCTTCATTTCCCTCCAAAAAGACTTGAAAGCTAGTATTTCATATATTGAAGGCTAAGCTTCTTTCTTCATCTTCCTTCTCCAAATTCGGCCTCTATCATCACCAAATCTCTGGTCTTATTCCAACTAAAAGACTAGAGATCTGGAAAGTTTTCATTGATGTCTAGACATTTTCAATGGAGGCAAGGTGTGTGACTTAATCAATTTCTTAAGATTCATCCACGCAAAGTCCGACTTTGTGATTTTCTCCAGGATGTTCCAGATGGCCAATTGTTCTAAAATTTTAACTAGAAGTTCTCCAAGGTGTTTTATATCTCTATATATATTATTTCAAAATTTTTGGAGATGATTGGATAGACTGATCATCGCAATGTTCTTACTGCGCCATTGGCCAACAGATTCAGTAATCAGTGAAGTGTTCTCTTAATTCTCCTTGGATTTGCTCATCTAGGTAATCCTCTATCTAAATATGGATCATGAGCATGATTAGATCCTTGATTAGCTTGTCGGCACTAATTACATTCATGTTTTGAAGTTTTGATATTAGATCCTAGTACCTTACTAGCCTTCAAGTGGTATCAAAGCCATAATCATACTTAGATTTATATTTTATTTGGTTGATTGATTCATGTGATGGATTAATCTAGATCACCAAATTCTCGAATCAATTAATGGATTGGAGAATTTGGTTAACTTTTGTGTGGCTTGTTGATTGATGAATTAAAAGCATGCTATTATGTGTTTTAAGTGTTAATTTTTATAGTTCATATGTTTTAATTCATAGTGATTAATGTTGAATATTTATTTAACATTAATTGATGTTATATGTTGATATAGCATGCTGTAATATGGCTGAAAGAGTTTGGTCATTTTTTAATCCAATTAGATTGGAGTTTGGTTGGAGAATTTTGGAGAATTTCATTCTCACTTAGATTTGAATTTTTGAAGCATATTTGAGCACTTTAATTTTTAGTTTTCAAATGAGTTTTAGATCTAGAAATTGATCCATAATGTGTGATTTAATATTTAGAATGTGTTCTATAACTGTTGGTGCACAAAAATTGGGCTAAAAATTAGTATAACTAGCCTTTGAACCCAAAATAGGGGTAGCCGGCCTGCTTCGAGCAAGCTGTTAGGGCAGTAGCTACCTAGTGGCATGCCTAGCTCAGTCAGTAGCCACAAGTTGAGGGTTGGCAGATTTTAAGGCATTTTTTTGGTACTTAAGTGGCTAAAAATGATATTAAATCATATGTTATGAATACACAAATGTTATGCAAGTCCTCAAAATGATGTTTGACATTTTTGTTGCTTCTTAAAAGTTGTCAAAGTTGATCTCCAAATTGTGGCATAAGAGTTATGCTTGTCCAATTATTTATTTATGAGATAAGTATTTAATTGTTAGAATTACTTGTTAATTGAAAATTTATTTATTGTTCATGTAATTGGTGAATGAATTGGGATGATCATGAGTTTTTAAAATTAATTTTATTTGTTTCAAAGTTGTTGAAATGGGTTGTATTAAATGGGGCTTACATGCCTCTTGTTCAATTCTGTAAAAGTTATGAGAGTAGAACCACTAAGTGTGATAATTTCCATTTTATGTAAATGTTGCATGGAGTAAGGAATCCAATGGAGGCATTGAGGCCATTTGAAGACACATAAATATAAGGGATACACTTATGTAATAGTTTAGTTTAATTCATCCCACTTAAAATCAACTGAAGTGATGCACCTATGGCTCTAAGTGCATCACTTAGTTAGGCTCATGGTCATCCCAACCAAGGAGCATACTAGGCTATTTACTTATTTATGATTTCCATATCCTACTGATGTATGAAATGCATGATTAGGATATAAAAAACCTAAATAAAAAGATAAAATGATAAGATCTTTGCAGGCCAAAATTCTCCACTTAGAACATCTAAGTATTTTCTAATATTAAGTCAAAATGGATACAAATTAAAAGAGTTTTAATTAATCCAAAACTTCCACTAATAGTATATGCTATGATGAAGCTATCGATTTTGTGTGATGACACTCGATCATAGGGGTCACACTTAGAAGGAAGCTATAAGCATACACTTAGCAAAAAATACACATTTGACTTGGGAATCCTCACGCATTGGCACTCGATCAAATAGGATGTCGTGAGGCTATCTTGAGATAAAGTTTGATTGGTGGGTTTGACATAACACTTAGTAGTATAAATGGTGCACAGTCACGTGGGTCTATATGAAAAGTGAGGCAAAATATATCAAAAGTTGCATGAAATGCAATTAGCAAAAGTTGCTTACACTTTGATTGCTCGTGGATGGCATTCAGTTATGAGGGTCCATTGGCAAGTAATTGAGGTCTTGATTCTCACTAAGAAATTCGATTTCCCAAATTCTTCTTAAGGGTAAAGAATTTGATAAAATAATAGGGGAAAACATGCTTGAAATACCATGAACTTGTTTTAATATCAAATTCAATCACATGCTCATATTCTCTTTTTTTCCTTTGAGGATTTGTGAAATCTCAAGAATGGTTAAAATTTCACTCAACGTTATTTTGTAAATCAATAAACTAATCGGGCCAAACTTCCATGATTGACTTAACCTCGAAAATGGTTCTAGATTCCTAAAAGCGGATATAGGTCCTACATCATGGTACTCCTATTCCATTTAGGATTAAGGTAAATCTAGAGACACATAAAAAGTTCATGAATTGGTCTTATAAAAAGTTCATGAATTGGTCTTAGGATCGCCATATCCCTTAGTCTCATAATGGCATCAACAAACTTTAAAAATCTCAAGGACACATGAATTGTACCTTGGTTAAAGTTTACAAAGAGTTGTAAACCAAAGAAGGTATGAGAAGTTAATGTTGTCAAATGAAACTTTTCAAGCTAGGATGTATGGGAAGTCATGTCATCAACTATGGTCTAAGATGATTAGGTTTAGAGAAGCTTTTCAACTTGGATGTAGTAATGGACAATGATCTCCATGAGGATTTAATCCTCACATCCTCATCGAGTTTTATTGATCAAACTATTTATCTAGAAGAAGACTGCCATGATAAGGACAAACCTTTGACACTTGTTTTCTTCTCCAAGTCTATAGGCCCTATAAGTGCTAGAAAATGAGGTAAAAGAGAGAAATATTCTTCCTCAAAGAGAAAATAACTATCTAAGGTATCCAAAGGAGTCAAAGAGATCACAAAGGAAATAATTGGTATTATTTGTTTCTACTTGGGCAAAATAGGCCATTGGAAGCATTATTGCAAGGAATACCTTGCAACCCTTAACAGGGAACGTACTTTATTGAGGTGCATTTAGGGTGATTTTTTCCTCATTGATATATGATATCACATGTGGTTCTTTTCTTTGTAAGTTGTTATAAAAGAATAGAAAGAATAATAGAACTAAGTGATGTGGATATGATATACCACTTTGGCTAAAGAGCAAGATTTGTCTCCAAAGCTAAAAGCATACAATAAGTTAGATTTAGAGAACTCGATACTTGTATTGGACTGTTGTCATATAGTACCATATATTGTTGAGAACATTATTTCAATTCCTATTTTTGGATAGCAAAGGATTTGATCCTTTTATATCTAATAGGAGATTTAAGGTATTAAAGAATGAGTTCTTTAGTTGCTTGTCATACAATTAACAAAGGATCATACATATTGGATTCTCAACCATCACCAATACACTTTCAACTAAGTAAGAAATTAGATATCCAAGATAATGCTATGATGTGGCATACAAGACTTGGTCATATCTCCAAAAATTAGGATGAACAAGTTAGAAGCTCTTAAAGTACTAAATGTTAGCAGCATGGAGAACCTTCCTACTTGTGAATCTTGTTTGAAGGGATAAATGACCAAAGCTCCTTTTATAGGATAGAGAGAGCGCTCTACAAATCCTGTGGATTTGATCCATATGGATATTTATGGACCACTAAGAGTTAGTAGGAGAGAAGACTATTCTTACTTCATTGCCGTCACTGATGTTAATAGTCAGTTCAAACAAATGTATATTATGAAATACAAGTCCAAGGCCTTTGAAAAGTTCAAAGAGTATAAAAATAAAGTAGAAACGCAAAAGGGACTTAGTATTAAAGCCCTTTAATTGGATCGAGAGAAAAAATACTTAAGTACCATATTCTTTGATTATCAAAGGGAGAATGGAATTCTCTCTTAATAGACTCCACTTGGCACACCCCAACAAAATAGAGTAGCTAAGAGAAGACACTGTACCTTATTGAACATAGTGCATTCCATAATGAACTTCTTCGATGTGCCTAATTCTCTTGAGGATACACCTTTATGATACAACAAAGTTACAAAGAATAATACATTCAAAGTCGGTGCCAAAAACACCATATAGGATATAGCATAGCATAGCACTCTCTTACCACTATCTAAATATTTGGGGATCTCTCGCCTACATGAGATGAACAGTGGGGGATAAATTGGATAGTAGATCTATTTTGTGCAAGTTTGTGGGATACCTAAGAGAGTCTATGGGCTATTACTTCTATGATCCCTTGAAAAAAATGGTGTTTGTCTTGAAGAATGTCTATTTTTTAGAAAAAGAATTTCTTATGGCTAGAAAAGGTGTTGTCATTGAATTTGATAAAGTTTAAGATAATCAAGAAATCCCACAAGTAGTGGAAATAACAGAATTGCAAAAACCTAGTACACAACCTCTAAGAAGGTCAAACCAAATCAAGAAGCAACCTGAAGGGTTTAGATTTCTCCATGAGACTGGTCAATTGGATGATGATCTAAAGACCAATAAAAAAGCTATGTCGAACATAGATACAGGATGTTAGCTTGATGCCATGAGATTTGAAATGGACTCCATGTACTCAAATAAAGTATGAACTTTGGTAGTTCCACCAAAAAGAATAGTCTTGTTGGTTGCAACTATATCTATAGGCAAAAGCTTTGGGTAAATAGAAAAGTAATAACTTTTAAGGTGCGACTAGTAGTAAAAGGTTACACTCAAAGAACTAATATTGATTTTGAGAAAACCTTTTCACCAATCGCTATTCCTAAGTACATTTGGATCTTACAACCATAGCTTCATATTATGACTATGAGATCAGGCAAATGAATGTAAAAACTACTTTTCTCAATTGTGACATTGAAAAAGAAATTTATATGGAGCAACCACAAGGTTTTATATCCAAAAGGAGTGAGCAAAAGGTTTGCAAGGTCCAAAGGTCCATTTATGGACTCAAACATGCATCCCAAAGTTGGAACATATGTTTTGACAAAATGGTCAAATTGTTTGGCTTTGTCAAAAATGTGTATGAACTATGTGTGTACAAGAAGACTAATGGGAGTTCAGTACAATTTATTATGCTTTATGTCAATGACATCTTTCCCATTGGGAATGAGGTAGGAATGTTAAAGTGCATTAAAGTATGGTTATCTACACAATTCTCTATGAAGGATTTGGGAGAAGCATCCTACGTATTGGGAATACATATCTATAGAGATAGATTGAGAAGGATACTGGGGTTTTCCCAAATCCCGTACATTGATAAGATACTAAAGAGATTTAGTATAGAAAAATCTAAGAGAGGATTTCTTCCCATATGACACAACATTCATCTCTCCAAGTCTATGGCCTCCAAGACTAAGGAGGAGAAATAAAGGATGTTCTAAATACCTTATGCAGCAGCAATACAAAGCATAATGTATGCGGTTTAATATACAAGATCGAATGTGCACACTCACTAAATGTTATGAGTAGGTTCCAATCCAACCCTAGTGAAAGTCACTAGATGATCGTAAAAACAATCATTAAGTACTTGAGAATAACTAAGGACTTATTTTTAGTGTACAACAATAGAGAATTAAAACTTGAAAAATTTTCAGATTTTAGTTTCCAATCCGATGTAAACGATCTCAAATCCACTTCTAGATTCATATTTTTCCTCAATGATGGTGGGGTAAGTTGGAAAATTTCAAGCAAGACACCATAACTGACTCGACCACAAAGGTAAATATATTACAGCTTCCAAAGAGGCAAAACATATTGCAGCTTTGGAAGCTGCCAAGGAAGGTGTTTGGATGAAAAACTTCATTCTAGAGTTGCATGTAGTGCCTAGCATTGTTAAGCCAGTCGTTGTCTTCTATGACAACAACGGGGCAGTAGCGCAAGCTAAAGAGCCAAGATCTCATCAACAATCCAAGAACATATTGAAGAGATATCATTTGATTTAGGTGATCATTGATAGAGGCGACATCCAAGTAGAGAGAGTTGCCTTGGAAGAGAACATAGGAAATCCACTAACAAAACTTATATCACAAAAGGTCTTTGAAAGACATCTTGAGAAGATGAGTCTTAAGTCCATAGGGCATTAGCTTTAGCGCAAGTGGGAGATTATTGGAATAGTACCCTACAAGCTAATGAGATTGACCTTGAATAAACTATTACCTTGTAAAACAAACTTTATTGAATGATATTTGCTATACGGCCACTTTCATCTTATGCTCTATTATACTTCACTTGCATTTAGATTAAGCCCTTAGATCACTTAAGACTGTGAGACATGGTTTGGTGACCATAGAACAAGTCTCACATGATTGTGATCTTAAATCTTCCAAGTCATAGAATTTTATGAGATAGGGCATCTAAAATCTAGATAGGCTTACACTAACGATGCATAAATCCAAGAGTTGGATATTGCTCTATTTCATGAGCAATTGTATGACATACGGGTGCATGTTAGTGTGTACTTGTGAGAGAACAATGTACTAAAGACCCACCAAAGAATCCACTAGATAGCCGAAGTGGCAAGTTGGTAGTGGCTAGTTATCCTGTTTATGCTAGTGCATATTATTAGTCCTCTGACCTAAGGATCCATGGCAACCTTGTGTCCGGTCCTTATGCTTTAACTCATCCTTGACCACTTAGCGGGTCTTTCAAGTTGAGATTAGGCATGAACTACTTGGCATGGAGGTTTGTGAGATCCAAGATGGAATCCAACTCCTCGCTATTGTGAAGGGTGAGTATATCTCTTATGTGTTCTATAATATTACTTTGGAAAGTATAGCAACAATACAATTTTCTTGATAAAAACAAATTCTAAAGTATATTGAATTTGTTATAAAAATAAATTGCCATTCAAACTATGTGTGTTTTACACTTTACTGAGTGAACTGTTTTTTGTAACACTTTTCTATCCAAACTACACTCTTGTTTTTTCACCTTACCATATACGAACAAATTCTAGTAGAATATTATGAAAAATATTTGTCACATCAATGCCATAAGCCTTCATTTTTAGATATTATAATCAAATCTTCTAATTTAATAAATATAACATTCATCTCCTTTGTGTAGCCTTGTTAAATTGCAAAATGCAACAAATTTTTTTCAATGTACTTTTAGGTGCATATTCTATGATAATTCAAGTTTAAATATGTTATCTTTTAATAAAATAGAAAAAAATACCTTTAGAAAAGACTCCAATTTCTCTTGTAATAAAATACTATGAAATGTCACAAAAAAAAAAATTAATTAACAAATTGTAAAAACATGCTCAAGATGCTATAAATATTGTAACATGTGAACTAGTCCATAAAATAAACCAACTCAAGGGATTTTTTTTATAGTTTTTTGCTTCTAAATAGATGTGACTATCGGAAATATTTTTTTGGAATCAGCATGTCTTTTTAAAAAAAATAGATTGATCAAATATTTTGTCAGTATTAGTTGCACAAAAGTCACTATTGTTGGGATCATAATAGGCCCAATTGATGGAGCATTGTGTTAACAAAAGCCTTTCATAGATTTTCGTACAGTCATGCCTTCCCTTTTTTATTTTTAATTGAGATTGGTAACTTTTCACATTTTCATCTTTCTATTCCAATAATCTTTTAGTTTGAATAGTTTACTTTTGATACTAATTTCTCAATCTCTTAAAATTGATTTTTAAGTAATTAAATACGTTATTAACATCCATTCATTTTAATAATCATGATAATTCAAAATACCTCTATTGATAATACATGGAGCTCATTTAATTAATTAGTTAAAATTTGGTCCATTCGTCTTTCTAAACTAATTTTCCAACAAACCCCACATGAATGAGGTTAAGGCATATAGCTATTTAGATGCACAAGAGAGTTCCAAAAAGCTAATTGCATCAAGATTTGTAATTTGGAGTGTTGTATCTTTTCCTTTGCAATATTATACAATTTACAAGGCCAATTAGAGAAAATAATAATGTCTTGAATTGTTCAATCTACCCGGACAATAAAGTCTCTACCATTTTTTGGTTCTCATGGTTGTGCCTGTTTTAGCATTGGATAACATCTTGGATTCAAAAATATTCATGATGAAACAGCCCCTTTTTACACCTATACAGGTAACATGTCATTATATCTGGTGTTACTCTATTTTTTGACAGTGATATGGTAAATTAAGTCCCTAGGGACAAAAACTTAGAAATGACTTAAAAGCCAGCTAATTCAATAATAAATGAATATAAAGATCAGAATTAAGTCCACCAAGAATGGCATATAGTTCCTAGTGTGTTAAAACCTACTTGAACTCAAACCACTCAAACAACACTTTGCCATGGCACCTGTGAAGTACTGTCTTTAAGCACCCACAAGACACCTTGAGCCCTTATAAATGAACACCTAGGGCACCCGGATGGCACCTAGGACTAGTACCCATTGGGTACTAGTTTCGAGCGCAACACCCATCAAGCACCCATGGCTCACCAAGGTGGGTGCCTACGGGGCACAAGGACTAGTTTACTTTCACAAAGGTCATATTCCTTATGGTGTCATAACATCAATAAATCCTCCATTTGATGTGTTGTTAGTCCAAGTCTTAGAAATTTCGAAGAAGCTCAAAAATCTCGTAGCAAGGGAAAAACTTATGAATTCATCTTCATCATTTAGTTTTAATTCTGAAGAAAAGAGTTCTTCTGATGAAGAATATGAGAGCAATTCTATTGCAGAGAATAGCTTTGTTGAAACGATGCAAATTAAGTAGTTTCTTGAATCATAGGAGTTAGATATTTTGAGGTGCAAGATTTGTATTTTTGATGAGTTTAAATTCATGTTGAGACAACATGGTGTCGCCTCCTAAAGGGTATTTTACTATCTTCAATAGTTATTTTAACTTCTGGGCTTTCACTTTCTCTTAACCCTTTTTTTTATTTTTCATGTCTCTATGTATCATTCATATTTTGACTTTATTTTTCTTTCCTTTCTTGGTAGGAAAGATGATCTATTTCGCTAGGAACCATGCTGAAAGAGCCAAATGAGAAATATATGAAAGATATGTGCGAAGCAACATAATAGGAGATACTATCAAATGAGGGCCATCTAAGCCCCCCGATTCAGTAGCTAAGTGAGATACATGCTCCACTAGTGCCAACCAATATGTATGCCTACTATGTGTGACAAGCTTGAGGTATTGCCTTATATTCCTATTGTGAAAAGTGCTCATGGATCCATCGCTTGTCGATAAGCCACTTATCCTTTTTATGCTAGTGAGGTCAAGGGACTTCTCTATTGTGTCTTACAATAGAGTTGTAGGTAAATTCCCACTACAATGTAGATAAGACTGCTTTTAGTGTTGAACACACGTTAGGCATCGTGAATGAGTATGACCAAGGAAAATTGAAGTTATTTTTCTCTTCTCAATTAACTAATATAGTTGCTGATGACTTTGCTTGTATATAAGTACATTTTATTACTTTAATTTATTATTATCATCATTTATCTTCTTCATAGTATTGCAATGATTTCTGATTCTTAAACATTTTTTACATTTTTGGAGTGTAGGAATGGAACTTGTTTGAGCATATGTTAGTTCGAGTAGAAAAAGCTATAGAGATGGTAAAGCACCTTAAGGACAAGGCTATTAATGCAAGTAAGTAGCAAAATAAAAAAAAAAGAGAAGCTACTTAAGTTGCTAAATGAGCATTAGCACTTAAAAATAAGGTATGGAAAGAGACAAAGAATGAATAAAAGTTCATAAACCTTTATATTGGAAAAACCTTCATAAATACTGCTCATAAGGATGCAATCAAGGAGTTTAAGGGTTTTGATAAATTCTTTGAACTATTCGAGTTGAAAGTGATGATGATCTATAGCAGACTATCTAAAGTTGCTGTACTTTGGGATCATGCAGTACCCTATAGAAGACTTGTTGATGTTAGACCCCACTATCCCAGTTAACCTCACTCTAGGAGACATAAGAAAGGTCCTGAAGTTGGGGTAGAGACAACGATGGAGGATCCAGCATAAGCAACTCTGCAAGAATAAAGATATTTAACTTAAGATAGTGATAGCAAGTAGAAATCATGTTTAGGATTTTGTCACTACTTACTAATTTCTAGTTAGCTTGAGTAGCGCTTTGGCATATTTTTTCTTTTGCTTTGTTATTTACTTTCGAGGGCCAAGTATTAACCTAACATCTTTTTTATCTTTTTCATTTGGTTTCAATAAAGTTTCTCTACTTCTTTTTGTTTTGCATTCATGCAAGTACTTAGCCAATTGAAAAGATATTGACTCTACATACTTGTAAGCTAATGAGATGACTATTTACTTTACGTTCTTATAATTTGATAGATGAAAGTAGGAAATAAACAAGGATCCATAAATAAAAACCAAAATAGGGAAAAATTTAACTAGTAGTCCCCTTCCCAAAGATCTATCAGCATGCCTTAAATGAAGAATTAAAAGCTAAAAAAGTACCTTGAAGAAGGAATCAAAGGAGTGAAGAAGATCTTCTAATAGATACCTCCAAATTAAGATCAACTAGCTTCTCTTCTTAGATTCAATTCCTCCATAAAAAGGCCTCCAAAAATAAGCAACGTTTGCACATAATATGGCCACCAATACAGTCATTCAATGGCCAAAAATGAGGAGGAAAGTAGCTCCAAGAGTTACCCAAATCAAGCTCCAAAATCAACCACTAGAAAGGTTCAATAACCAATCCTAAAGCTTCCCAAGCGTAAAGCCACTAATATAAGTCCACACACCTAGAAAGGAGGAAGAACATGAATGGCGATAGTTACTCAACACATGAGTTGTGCTACCTTTTGGGGGAAAAGATAGGAGCATGAAAAGCAAGCATTTGGCTGGCCACCCCTAGGGGTATTTATAGGAGATGATGGAAGCCTCATACCATCAACACATTTACCAACTTGCTAGATTCTTCTAGCTTGAATTTTGGATTTTTAATTGCATAAATTAAAATGCCCACTCATTTAATTCAAATGGACTCTTCTATTTGATTTTTCTCCAAAACTTAAATTTCCTACATAATTAAATTAACTTCTTAATTTAATTGATCTAGTTTAACTCTTTAAATTATTTTAATTAATTTAATGCTTAAATTAATCAAACTAAAATGATCAAATGATAATTAGCTATCTTGATTTCTCTCCTTTAGGCAAAACCACCCATTAAGAAATTTTCTAACTCCTTAGAAAATTACTCCTATCAAATAAGAGTTTCTAAGGCTTTTGAGTGTAACCCATTAAGTTCATCCATTCATTACACATGGGCTCACAACTTTTTGTGACATTTTGAATATTAAAATATTCAAAATAGTTTAAACTCATTTAAACTAATAACTCTTTCAATTAATCTCTATTAATTGAAAAGTACTCAATCTCCATAGCTAATGTCTGGCAACAAGCCCATGGAACCCAACTAATTGAATGAATAAATTATATCTTAAAGAAGTAATATAGCTTATGCCTACCATGCAAATATAGCCCTTCCATCTCTTAATCTTCCAAAAAAGGTCTAGGGTAAGATGTTTGTTGGCTCTCTAATAAGCTTAATAAATATGTCTCTATATCTAATGTTTGATTCTACTTTAGGACCTCAACTTTGGAAAATGTATTTTTCAAATTTTCATACTACCTTGAGCAAGGAATCCCTAGAATCAATCATTATAGAATATATAGGAGATGCACTCAATCTTCACAACAACAAGGAAATGATTTTCTTCTTTAATCTCATGAGCCTTCATGTTTAAGTAGCTCATGCCCAATTTAAACCATGGATGAGCCACTATGATTAGGATAAAGTCAAAGCATAAGGATCTAAACATAAGTTTACTATAGACCCTCATGTCAAAGGACTAATTACATGTACTACCATAAGTTTATAGAATTCTTCACTATCGACTTGCCACTACAGCTATCTAATAGACTCTTTGAGTGGGCTACCAGTGAACTTGTTCTTTAACAAGAACCTACTAACATGCATCGATGTTTAACATAGATTACCCATGAAATGGAGTAATATCTAACCTTTTGGAGTGAGCATCATTAGTGCAACTCTATATGAATCTTAGATGTCCCTTCTGTTAAAATTCTATGCCTTTGAGTATTTAAAACCATGACCTTAGAGGCTCATTTCATGTTCACCATTATATGCATGACCAAGTCCCATAGTCTTGCACAATTTAAGGGCTTCAACCAAATGCAAGTAAAGAATAAAAAAACATAAGATGAAAATAGTCATTTTATAAGATATCATTCAATCAAGATTATCTCACAATTGGAGTAGTATTTACATGCCAAGCCCAATTAGCTGTAGGATAGTATTCCAACAATCTCCTATTTCCCCTAAAGTTAATTTCACATGGCCTTTTGGCCCATCTTTTGAAGATGTCCTTTAAAAACCTTATGCAATAAGGATTTAGTTAGTGGATTTACTACATTTTTTTTTAGGCTACCCTCTAAACTCAAATGTTACCTCTATCAATGATCTCTTCGATCAAATGATAGCTTCTTAAAATGTGCTTAGATTGCTAATGATATCTTAGATCCTTTGCTTATGCAATGACTCCACTGTTGTTACTAAAGACAACTATTGGCTCTACAAGCTAGGCACTATATCAAACTCCTGGATGAAGTTTTTCATCCAAACACCTTCTTTTACAATTTTTGAAACTGCAAGATATTCCACCTCAATAGTGGAATTGGTGATAGTGTTTTGTTTAGAACACTTTTGACTTACCATGCTGCTATTGAGGCAAAATATAAATCTTAAGATGGATTTAAGATCACCTTCATTAGATTGGTAACAAGAATCCAAAAACCCTTCATATTTCAATTCTCTATTGATGTATACCAAAAACATATCTTTAGTTTTTCTTAGTACTTCAAGATTGCCTTAATAACTATCCAGTGATTTTTACCTGGATTAGATTGAAAGTGGCTCATAATACTGGGAGCATGTGCTACATCTAATTTAGTGCATTGAATAGCATATATTATGCTCCCTATAGCGGATGCATAAGATATGTGGGACTTTTTTTCTCTCTTGTCTTTAGTCTTCAAGGCCACAGACTTAGAGAGATGAAGACCATGTCCTATGGGAAAGAATCCCATCTTGGATTCTTCTATGCTAAACCTTTTTAGTATCTTGTCAATGTACGCTATTTAATAGATCCCCAACAATCTCTTTAATTTATCAATATAAATCCATATTCCTAATACATATGATGCTTATCCCAAATCCTTCATGGAGAATTTTGTGAGGATAACCATGCTTTAATACACTCTAACTCTCCTTTCTCATTACCAATGAGAAGAATAACATCGACATAAAGCATAATAAAATAAATCAAACTCCCACTAGTGCTTTTATACACTCAAGGATCATACACATTTTTTATAAAGCTAAATAATTTGATTGTTTTATCAAAATGTAAATGCAAGTAAGGCACTAGGATCTAATATCAAAACTTCAATACATGAAATTAAATAATGCCTACAAGCAAAACAAGGATCTAATCATTCCCAGGATTTAGATTTTGATAGAAGATTGCCTTGAAGAGCAAAATCTAAGGAGTAGAAAGTGAACACTTCACTAGTTTCAAAAACTGCCTAATTCTGGCACAATAAGAAGATAGCAATGATTGCCCCATCAAATATCCTCCAAAAATTCTTAAAAAAGAGCTGGAGCATACCAACACCTTTTTAAAATTCTGGTTAAAACTTCAAATCAATTGGCTATCTAGAACTCCATGGAGAAAACTGCCAAGTTGGACTCTGTACAGGTAGATCTCCAAAAACAAGTGAAACACACACCTTACCTCTATTATAATGATCCACACACCAATGAGATCTTTCTAAATCTTTAGTCTATAAGCTAGAGTAAGACTACAGATTTACTAATGGTAGAGGCTAAAATTTGGACAGAAAAAAGAAGAAAAAAGCTAAGCTTTCAATACATGAATGTTTGCTTGCAAGTGGTTTTTAAAAAGAAAGAGAATAATCGAATTCTTCACACCAATAAGCATAGTTTAGCTGAACCCTCTCTCTATATCTATATAGATGCTGAATAGTGTAACGCCAAGTTGGGATCACACATTCCATGAGGGGGATGGGCCAAGTGGGGTTGCTCAAATGGCAAAATTTGAATCAAAATCTCATTTGAATTTCATTTGCATCTTAATTAATTTGAATGTGCTTAATTACATTTGGAATCTCATTCAAATTAATTAAGATGCCATTTCAAATCTCATTTGAGTATTCCCTTCAAAATTCATTCTTTCTAATTAATCAAATTAAACTCTTTAATTTAATTAATTATGCTTTGACTTAACTCTTTATGTCAAACTAGCATAACTCTTTAAGCTAAATTCGTTAACTTAACTCTTTAAGTTAACTTGATCAATTTATGGTCAAATTAGTACCAAATAATTAACTCCTTAATTATTGATCTCTTTTAACTCTTAAATTAGTTGATTAACTTAACACTTTAATCAATCAAGCCAAAATTGGCCCTTAAACTTGGCACCAAAAATCGATCCACTAGGAGACATCATTTTCTAATGCCTCAGAAAATTCTCTTCGTTAATTAGAAGCTAATTGGATTTCGTGTGTGATCTAATAGGTTATACCATTCATTCACAACTTCTTGTAACTTCTGAATATCGTATATTTACTCTAGTTTAAAACTCCTTTTAAACTAGTCGACTTAATTCAATTAATCTCATTAATTGAAGACCACCCAATCTCTATGGTCGATGTCCAACCTCAAGCTCATGAAGCCCAACTAATTAGCCAAAATGAATATTCTAGAGAACTATCATCGCTTTCTAATTAATGGTAGAACTTTTTAGGTTACACACAAAATCCAATGAGCTCCCTAATTAATGGAGAGAACTTTTTAAGGAGTTAGAAAATGGTGTCTTCTAGTGGACCAATTTTTGGTGCCATATTTTGAGGGTCAATCTTGGCTTAATTGATTTAAGTGTTAAATTAATCAACTAATTTAAGAGTTAAATTACACCAATAATTAAGAATTTAATTATTTGGTGCCAACGTGACCATTAATTAATTAAATTAACTTAAAGAGTTAAGTTAACAAATTTAGCTTAAGGAGTTATGCTAATTTGACTTAAAGAGTTAAGTCAAAAAAATTAAATTAAAGAGTTTGATTTGATTAATTAGGGAAAAAGAATTTTGGATGTAAAACTCAAATGAGATTTGAGATGGCATCTTAATTAATTTGAAATGAGATATCAAATGTAATTAAGATTCAAATGAAATTCAATTGAAATTTGAAATCAAATTTTGCCACCTAAGCACACCCTATTGGCTGCCCCCTTCATGGAATGTGTGATGCCAACTTGGCATCACACTATTCCACATCTATATATCGATATAGATAACTGGCCAGCCATATGCAATGCTAATTGGTGTGAAGAATTAGATTCTTCATTTCCCTCCAAAACATTTGCAAGCTAGCATTTCACATGTTGAAAGCTAAACTTCTTTCTTCATCTTTCTACCACAAATTCAGCATCCATCATCATTAGATCTCAAGTCTTATTCCAACTAAAATGCTAGAGAGGTAGAAAGATCTTATTAGTGTGTGAACGTTTACAATAGAGGCAAGGTATGTAACTTGCTCAATTTCTAGAAATCCATCTATGTGGGGTCTGACTTTGTAATTTTCTCTAGGACATTCCAATAGCCAATCGATCTAAAGTTGTAATTGGAAGTTTTCCAAGGTGTTAGATATCTCAAGATATTTTTTTATAATTTTTGAAGGTGATTTGATAGGGCGATCATTGTAATGTTCTCTCTACGCCACAAGTAAGCAAGTTCTGTAATCAGTGAATTGTTCATTTGGTAACCCTTGAATTTTCTCATTAAGGTAATCCTCTATCTAAATCTAAATCATAGGAATGATTAGATCCCTTATTAGCTTGTAGGCACTTGTTACTATAATGTTTTGAAGTTTTGATTTTAGATCTTAGTGCCTATCTTGCCTTCGCAAGCCTCCTTAATCCTCTTGGACTCTTTTGTCTCCTTGCAAAATATTACAAGAAAAAAGAAATCCTCACCCTTAAAGTTCTACACTTATAACAATTATAAGATAAAATATCAAGAGACATGTAAGACCCATTTCACACTACTTTGAACTTAAATAAAATCAATTTAAAGCCTCATGTTCATCCCTATTCATCATCAACCATCCATTCAACAATTAAATGAACAATAGCAAGAATTGATATTCAATCCAATCAATTAAATGCTTATCACACAAATATTAATAAGTAGTAAAACTAACCATAACTTTAGATGCATCACATTTTTGCACAAACTTGAATATTAACCTAAACTTGGCTTTAAAAATAAGTAAAATTGTCCAACATTTACTTTGAGCACTACAAAACAATTATACTTCAAAATGAGGATGAAATAATGATGCTTGACAGGCCAAAAACACTAATTTAGAATAGAAACGACTTCTAAGCAAACTTTGGATAGGCTACTGCCCAACCAGCAAGCCAGACACGCACAAGACATGCCCGCTGCCATGCCAAGCTATCACCAAGCAAAGTGGCAGCTCTGCCACAAGGTTGCCAATGAGATTGTTATGCACCATTTGTATTTTTCCCACTGCAAACCACATGGACACCCCCATAACATTATTTCATACAAATTTTGAAAAAAAAATAGAATATGAACACCTTTAAAACTAGAAATTAAAGTATCCAAATTGCTTCAAAATCAAATATAAGAAAGAATCATTATTCTCTAAAAATTTCCAACAAAGTTCAATCCAACTGGATCTAAAAATGGCCAAAACACATTAAAGCTATAATTAATATGCTATATCAACATATGACATCATCCAATGCTACATCAAAATTTAACATCATTATCTATTAATCAAAACTTATGTCAACATATGAATTAACACTTAAATACATATTGACATATTTCAATCCAACACATCAAGAGCCATATACATTATCTCCAAACACTCAAATTCATCAATTGAATCAAGCATTTGGAGATCTTGAATCAATCCATCACAGGAATCAATTCACTAACATCCAAATTTAGGCATGAATATGACTCCAATACCACTTGAAAGTAAGAGATAAACAAGGATCCATCAACATGCCTTAAATTAAGATTTAAAAGGCCAAAAAAATATCTTTGAAGTAGGAATCAAAGGGTTGAAGAAGATCTTCCAATGGACACCTCCAAATCAAGATCAACTAGCTCTTTTGTTAGATCCAATTCCTCTACACCAAGGCCTCCAAAAATTAGCAACTTTTGCACACAAGATAAACTCCAATAGAGCCACTCAATGGCCAAAAATTATGAGGAAAGCAGCCCCAAGAATCACCCAAGTCAAAATTGGACACTAGAAAGATTCAATCACGAATCCTAAACTTCCCATGCGTGAAGCCACTAATGTAAGTCCACACACGTAAGAAGGTCTCTCAATTCCACACAATCTTTGCCAAAGAAGAGAGGACGAAGAAGATGAATGGAGGTGGCGGATTTGGAAGAAGGATAAAGTGAAGAGGGAATTTATGAGCTAGTTACTTAACACATGATTAGTGCTACCTTTTGGAAGGGAAGATATAAGCATGCAAAGAAAGTAGGCGGGTAGCCAACCTTAGTGGTATTTATAAGAGAAGATGGAAGCATTTGGAGGCTTCCATCACACCATCCACACATATGCCAACTAGCCAACTTGCTAGATTCTTCTAGCTTGAATTTTGGATTTTTAATTTCATAAATTAAAATGCTAACTTATTTAATTCAAATGGACCCTTCCATTTGATTTTCCTCCAAAATTTTAATTTTCTACATAATTAAATTAAATCTTTAATTTAATTAACTTAACTTAACTCCTTAATTTAATTAACTTAACTTAACTCTTTAAGTTAATTAACTTAACTCTTTAAGTCAACTTAAGTTGACTTAACTCTTTAAGTTAACTTGGTTAATTAAAATGTTATATGGCATCAATTAAACTAATTCCTTAATTTATTTGGCCTAATTTAACTCTTTAAATTATTTTGATTAATTCAATACATAAATTAATCAAGTAAAAATGATCAATTGATAATTAGCCAACTAGATTTCTCTCAGTTAGGTAAAACCACCCACTAAGCAATTTTCTAACTCCTTAGAAATCCCTGCAATCAAATAAGAGTTTTCTTAGCTTTTATGTGTGACCTATTAAATTGGTTCAACCATTCATTGGACATGAGCTCTCAACTTTTTGTGATATTTTGAATATTAAAATATTCAAATTAGTTTAAACTCATTTAAACTAATAACTCTTTCAATTAATCTCTATTAATTGAAAAGTATCCAATCTCAATGGTCGATGTCTAGCAACATGCCTATGGAGCCTAACTAACTAGATGAATGAATTATATCTTAACAAACCATCATCGCTTATGTTTACTATGCATATATGGTCCTTTTATCTACTATCTCATGAAAGAGACCTAGGGCAAGATAATTGTCAACTCTCTACTAGCCTTAATAGCTATGTATATATGTCTAATCTTCTATTCCACTTTATGGTCTCAACTTTGGAAAACACATTTTTCAAATTGTCATACTACCTTGTGCAAGGATTTATTTGAATTAACCATTATAGAATATATAGGAGATAACTCATTTTTTGCAATAGCAAGAAAATAGATCCCTTTTTAGATCTCATAAACCTCCATGTTTAAGAAGCTCATGCCTAATCTAAACCACAGATGACCTGCTATGTGATCAAGGTAAAGTCAAAGCATAAGGTTACTACTGATCCTCAAGTCAAAGGACTAATTATATGCAGTATCATAAGTTTTGAGAATTCTTCACTACTGACTTGCCACTATGACTATCTAGTGGAGTCTTTAAGCGAGCCTTCAATGAACTTGTTCTATAACAAGCACCTACTAACATGCATCTATGTCCAACATAGATTGCCCATGAAATGGGGCAATAACCAAACCTTTAGAGTATACATTATTAGTGCAAGTTTATCTAAATCTTAGATGCCCCTTCTCTTAAGATTCTATGATTTGGAATATTCAAAATCATGACCTTAGAGACTTATTTCATGATCAACATTGTATTCATGACTAATTCCCATAGTCTTGTATGATTTAGGGACTTTAACCACATGCAAGTGAAGAATAAAAAGATAGGATAAAGATGGCCATTCAATCAAGATTATCTCACAATTAGAGTAATATTTACACACCAATCCTAATTGACTATGGAGTACTACTCCAACAAGGAGTTTAGTAAAAGAAAGTAGAATAACACCATCCCTAAGTACTTCAAAAAATAACGACGTAGGGGTGCTCACATAGGGTAGCCATCACAGGGTTTCTATTTTCCTTTTTTTTTTAGTTGTAAACCTTTGTCATGCTTATTAATCGTATGGTGTCTTTACTTTTTGTATAGGACTTATAAAATTAGTTTTTTGAAGTTGTGTGATTATTTTAGCAAATTTCATGAGTTCAAAGTGACTATTGTAGTTATATGTATAACATATAGTGAAATTATCCTAGAAAAGCATAGAGCCCCTTTTTTCATCCGCATTTGTTCACCTCATGTGAAGCGAAGTTTTCCAAAGAAAGGAAGGTATTTTCATGTTTAAGTTGGACAGATATTAGAGTTTAAGTATCACGATAAAAAAGGGCGTGTTCATGATATTGGAATAATGCCCCGCAAGCCAAATAAATTGGCCATGTAAGCTATTTCACTTGAGGTAAAATCTTGATTGAATGATATTCTTTATGTGTCCATATTCATCTTATGCTCTATATTACTTTACTAGCATCTAGATGAAGCCCTTAGATCACTTATGACTACGAGACATGGTTTGGTGACCATGGAATATGTCTTACACAATCGTGACCTTAAATCTTCTAAATCATATGATCTTATGAAATAGGGCATCTAAGATCCGGATATACTTGCACTAACAATGCATAAATTTAAAAGTTATATATCACTCCATTCCATGAACGACTATATGAGATATTTGTGCATGTTGGTAGGTACTTGTTAAAGAATAAAGTACTAAAGACCCATCTCAAGAATCCACTATATAGCTATAGTGGCAAGTTCTCCAACTTATGCTAGTACATATTATTGGTCCTATGACCTTGGATCTATGGTAACCTTGTGTCTGGTCCTCATACTTTAACTCTTCCTTGACCACATAGTGAGCTATTCGGGTTGAGACTAGATATGAGCTACTCGGCATAAAGATTTGTGAGATTCAAGATAGAATCCAACTCGTCATCTTTGTGAAGAACAAATACATCTCCTATGTATTCTACAATGATCGATTCTAAGAAATCCTTGTGCAAGGTGGTGTGACAATTTGTGAAAGGAGTTTTTCAAAGATGAGATCACACAATAGAATCAAACATTGAGAATAGAAACATAGTATTAAGGCTATTAGAGAGCCAACAAATTTCTTACCCCAGGCCTCTTTCAAGATATAAGAGATAAAAGTATTGTATTTACATGATACACATAGAGCTATAATAGTTCTCCAAGAGCATTCATTTCAGCTAATTAGTTGGGCTCTGTGGGCTTAAGGTTAGACATCAACCATGGAGATTAAGAATTTTTCAATTAATGAGATTAATTGAATTAAGTTGATTAGTTTAAAAGTACTTTAAACTAAAAGGAATATATAATATTCAAAAGTCACAAGGAGTTGTGAGCCTATGTCCAATGAATGGTAAAACCTATTGGGTCAAACACAAAATCCAATTAGCTTTCTAAGTGATGGAGGAATTTTCTAAGTGTTAGAATATTCACTCCTAGTAGACCGATTTTGAGGTGATCAACTTTGTGGTCTATTTTGGCTTGATTATTTTAAGTGTTAAATAAATCAATTAATTTAAGAAGTTAATTATTTGGTGCCAAAATGATCATCAATTGGTCAACTTAACTTAAAGAGTTAGGTTAATAAAATTAAGCTTGAGAGTTAAGCTTGTTAACTTAAAAGTTAAGTCAAAGGTTAATTAATCAAATTAACGTGTTTAATTTAATTAATGAGAAGAATATATTTTTGGAGAAAAAATTCAAATGATGAGTTCATTTGAATTAGCATTTGAATTAATTTAAAATTGCACATGAAATACAAATGAGATTTGAATTTATATTTGTCACCTAAGCTTGCAAGTGGCCGCCCCCCTTAAAGAAGGTGTGATGCCACCTTGGCATCACACCATTGTCCCTCTATATATAGATATAGAGGTGAGAGGATTCAACACTTGCGCAATTGGTGTGAAGAATTAGATTCTCTGCATGTCCCTCCAAAAACCTTTCTCCAAGCATTGCCATATGAATTGAAGCTTTACTTTCTCTTTTTCTCCCAACCTCAAAATTGGCCTCTACCATAGATTTTCTCCTCTCTTTCTTCAGATAAAAGTGAGTAGAAATTGAAAGTTTAATTGGTATGTGGATCATTACAATAGAGGCAAAACATTTGGTTTGCTTGACTTGGAGATCCTTTATACAAAACAATAATTTTTGAGAATTTTTATGAGGCTATCCAGATCCATTTGATCCATATTTTTCACACAATCTTCATAATTGAGTGGAGAAACTCAAAATTTAATTTCATCAATTTTGGAGATCTCAAAGCCTGGCAAAAGTTGTTGTTTCTCCACTGTGCCAGTTTCTTGCAAATTCTGGACTCGTGAAGTGTTCACAATTTTCTCCTTAGAAATTAGCAATTCAAGGTAACTCTGTCACCAAATCTAAATCTAAACATATTTAGATCCCTGGAATCTTGAATAGCCTAGTTAATTTTAGCTTTTGAAGTTCTAATTATCGGATTCTAGTATTACTCTTACCTTCACATGAGTCTCCTAGGAGATCAGGGTGTAGTAACTAAACAAATCACCAGACTTTGAGAATTTCTTTTATCACTTTTCCAAGTGTCAAGATGTTGCCTCACACCTCTTCATGAAGTCATAAGGTGGATGTTTTTCTGCTTGATTGCATAGGTATCTTCTCAAGTACTTCTTAGCAAATTTCTCCAAAAAGCGTTGCTATGTACTTCGTAGGGAAGTCTATAGTGAGCCTTTTTATAGGTTGCCACATACTTTCAAGGGAAGCATATAATGGTCTTTTCTAGAGGTTGCCACATATTTTTCAAAGGAAACTAATAGTGGTTTGTTTAGAGATTGCCACATACTATCGAGGGGAGTTCATAATAGGTTTAGTTAGAGATTGGCATTATTATTTAAATGAGTCGATAGTGAGATTTTTTAGAGATCACCACGTAGTACCAAGGAGAGCCAATAATAGGTTTTTTTATAGGTTGTCACATACTCTTGAAAGGAGCTGATAGTGGCCTTTTTGAAATATTACATGCACTCATATGGGGAACTAATAGAGGGATATTTTAAAGTGACTAAAACATACCTCCCTAGGTTCCCAGGGTAGGACTATGGTGGTGACCACATACCCAAAGAGCCCATATAGAGGGATTATGCTAAGTGGCTACTACAGGCCCCTCAAATTTATTAAGAAACTTTATAGTGGGATTATGCCTAAAAGCTTTCCAAAATGCCTTGGATGAGTTGCAAGGTTAAATGTTATGAAAAAGAACATGATAATGTGAAGAATATACAAAGTTAAGCATTCATTCATAACTAAAAGAGAATTTGTCATTCCCAAGTGAGTGTGCTTTATTTGATTTAAATAAAACTAATAATAAGGGTCAAACTAGAAAATAAACCAAAGTAAACAACTTATCACTGGGAAACATTGCTAATGACGCATTTCAATTGTTGTCCAAAGTGTCTTGCGGTGTGTATGCTTTGATAAAGTTGATATCTTGCAACATACCTTTTTCTTGTATCCTTTCCTTATTTTCTTTAGGGGGGTTACGTGATTTTCATAGGGAATATGAGACTTTTTAAACCTCAAAGTGCTAGCACAACATTCTGTGAATGCTCTCAAATCACCTACTTTTCAAATTCCATTCGACATGGGGAACTTTATCTTCAACTGGTATATAAAGGTTGCAAGTTGGAATAAATTCAAACTTGGCATTTCTGGATATGTAGATGAAGTCTTCACAACCAAGAATCTTATCATCTCTGTTACCCTTCTTGGATATGTTCCTAGGGAGACAAGTAGCAGTATCTCACCAAGTGCTTCTACAATGCCGCCCATGAATCCCAGGAAAAATGTATTGATCTTCTACTTCTATATGTTATCTATTTTGAGTTCAAGAAACATATTATGGAATAAGATGCCCATGGAACATGCACTATCCATCAGTATCTTTTAAATTCCAAAGTTAGTAGAGGACATTGAGATCAATAAAGTATTATTATGACCTTTTCTCCTAAGCTTCATATCATTTTCTCTAAAAGTATTAAGCTTGTGCATACCTCGCTACTTATAATAGCATTTTTCTTATATTAAAAGAGTCTCCACCTATTAGTCCTCTAAACATCATTGAAATAACTTTCGCTATGGGGAGATTATCAGTAGCTTGTGGGCTAGCACTTCTTGGGATCTTGGCAATTGTCAAACCTCCATCTATATCTATTGCTCTCTTCTATAAGAGAGCCTTTCTTTAAGCTGGACATTTTTTAAGCTACATATTCCTTAAGGTATCCTCTTCGAATCAACTTTTCAATTTCATCCTTCAAATGGCATTGCTTAATCGTGATGTCTCCATCTATATAATGGAAGTAGCAACATTTGTTTAGTCCTTGGTTTTATAGGATTCGCTAAGATTTTTTATGATAGTTGCTAAATGAGACCAAGTTACAATGCTATTTCTAAGAGAAACAATGAGGGGTGGACATGTAATGAATACCCAAGGAAGGTTGCTTCCCTAGTCATCTCACCTCTTATTATTGTTGCTTCCTTTGTCACCTCTTACGAGCTTCTTCTATACAAACATATCCAGCTAACATGAAGTGCTCATCCAATGTAGCAAGCTATTTCCCAGTAATTAATTGTTGAAATTTGAGGTGTTGCAAGTTATGTTGGATAATACTTGTAATAAGCTCCTAGTTTTCATGGATAGCATGGATAAAGAGCTTGAGGTAGATCATATAAGATTCTCCATCCTGCAATTTGAAAGTGAATGGATAAGTTGTCATTTGGGGTACTTGCAATTGATGGATAAATTTTGATGAAAAAGTCATGCCAGCACTTCCCATTGGAAAATCGATCTTACTAATATCTGATTGAACCATATTAGGGCATGCTTACTGAGAATGGTGAGAAAGAGTTTGCAGTATGCAATCATAATGGGATTGTATATCTCCATCATCTCTAGAAAGTTGTCCAACTACTTTTGGAGGTCTTCGATACTATCGAACTTTAGTCCTTGGGCTATCCTTGTCCCATGGAAGAGTACTTCTATTAGGACCATTAGAGAGAATAGATTACGCCTTAGGAAAGTAACGACCAGTGGGTGGTATTGGCTCCCTACTCTTGCAGATAGTGATAGCACCAAGAAATGCATTGGAACTCCTATATGATTGATACATGTCGAGTAAGGTTTGCCTGGAGTAAAGAGTAAGTGTCTCTTTTGTAAGGTAGAGAACGAGAACAAACTCACATCCTAAGTCAATTATGTGCTCAAATTCATTCAAGAAAAATGAATCCCCCTGATTCTTATGGAAAGTTTGGTATTATTTCTTGAGGGCAGGACTCCTCGGCATATTAGGCAACTGATTATACTATAGTTTTAGCAGTAATGTTCTCCAACAAAGTTCTCAACACCTCCTATATGATAGAAATAATAAATTTTCCAGTAGGTGGAACCTGTTGCATGATTGCCTTCTCAAGCATAGATAGCATGTCGATAATAGGATTTGGCATTAGACCAGATGATATTTCTTGTTACCCACCTTTCACATTCTTCAATGCTAACGTCACTTGATTACTAGGTCTGTGAACTCTTAATCTCATCTGCATCTTTAGCACTCCTTTTTATTCCTTTGGGGTCCCATAGATAGTGCCAAAATAATTCTGCTTGGCAATGGAGCAAGGTCCCTTCCAAGAAATTGTAATATGTCGATTCATTCTCTATAGAACACATGCAAAGAGATTTTCTTGTCTAGAAAGTTGTTCGACTTTAAGAATTTTTCAAATAATTTTTATGCCTAAGTTCTTTTTAGGACTTAGTATTTTTAGTTTTTAGTTTTGGCAATCTTAGGCCATTAAGGTTTTTCTGGGCATCTTTATGGGCTAGACGTGTCCTTTGGGTTGTATGGCCCTTTTATTCAATTAATTAATTTTAGGTTTATTGTCATTTTTAATTAATTTACCAAATTGTTCTTACAACCAATTTTTAGTAGTATCACTACTTAAGAAGAAAATACTGTAAATACTTCTTTAAAGTTAAACTACGCACACAAAAAGTTATTTGCAAAAAATTAAGAGATTAGACTCTTTACTCTGTGTTTCAAAGAAAACAAATTCAAATAAATTCATTGACTTTTGAAAAGGACCTTGGCTTCATTTTCGAGAAACATCAATTTGGCATCATCTACAGAAACTCTTACTAAAGAAGAAAAAAGGCAAAGAATGCAGACAAAACCCAAAGCATGAGATTCCAACAATCAAGTAGTCCTAAAATCTAAGAACGCAGAGAGCTATGAACCAAGTAACAATTATGTTTGATGCCAAAGCCTATACCGAAAGTGCATCCAACATTGGAAAAAATGCTTGCACAGAAAGCTCCATCTCCCAGAGAATCAATTCGATAAATAACTTAAGAGGCATTGAAGATATTGCTATAGAATGTCTTTGCTTAGGTTGAGGCCAAAGCAATTGCCTAATATGCTGAAAATATTGTTCTTGGGAGTAGCCCCAATCCTTTCATCAAAGTTATGAGGCATCATTGTCCTTAAAAAGGACAAAATGGAGGACCAACTCAGAGTAAAACACCCCTCTTTCCTCTTCCTAGCAACTACCCATTACTATGAGGGCTCAGACTCACTTGAAATAGTTGCAAGATATATTAGAACCACAAAAAGATAGCTACAAAGTTTAGCATAAGGAGAAAACTAGTTACAAAAGGTATCCCAAACCTTAAAACTATAGAGAAAATATGCACAAAATAATTGAAGGAAACTAGCTAAAGCTAAACAAAAGATTCAAGGCAATAAATAATCTAATGCGGATTGTTGAAGCAAGATGAACGCAGATGGAAGAATGTTTGAGGAGCCCAGGTGATTAAAGTTTTTTGCTACAATCACAAATATTACTTGGGGCCAATGTATTCATGCATGCATGCCTCCAAAAATCCAATACCATGCATGCACAACAAATGGATAGACGAATGATAAGGTCAATTGAAAATAATAAATTGCACTCAACATTATTGCAGTGTGTAGAGGATTTAAGCTCTCCAATGTGGTCAAATGAGTGAGGGCTCAAACTCATTCACTCATGCTTTAGTGCTCATGAGAAGCAGGAAGCTAGTATCTCCCCTAAGTCATTACTTTCTCGAGCTGCAACCCTTTTAGCCAAACGATCTTAATGGAGATGTTCTCATAAGAATAAATATTTGAATTTGATGGAGTTTCAATGATATGATAGATCAAGAAGAGCACTTAGATAATTTCCTCACAAGAATAAAGCTTTATAATTTGAGTGACACTGCCTACTATGAGGTGTTTTGCATCACACTCACCAAGTGTACTATGACTTGGTTCAATCATATGAAAGTTAGATCCATCACAAGTTAGGAGCAAATTGGAATAATGCTTTCTCCAAACTTCTCTATCAACTGCAAGTGCCCTACCCTAAGATAGTGGTGTACCTATTCTTTATCAAGTAGAGGGATGGAGAGTCCTTGAGAGATTATCTTAACCTTTCATCTAGACGGTGCTTAGAATCCCCTATACCAATTAAGAGATCCTTCTAGCATCATCCAGCAAAACCTACAGCACCAAAAAAATTATGAGTCCATAGCCATAAAATCCCTAATTAAACTATAGGAACTTCTTTTCTGCAAAGAGAAATACATTAGAATTGAGAAAGTTATGGCTCCTCAAAACGCCAACAAATGTAAAGCATGAGAAAAATAAACTAACACTTGCAAGAAACCAAATGAACATCAGCACAAAGCCCTAAAAAAATCCTTTAAATTACATTCATTTAAATGTCTTGAAAGTAGACATACTCTTTGTTGCTAAACAACAAGGCTTAGTCGAACAACTCCAAAGATTACAAAGAATCTAAAATAGGTAGAAATCTTGAACTATTACGACTTTCACCATGACCAAGGACATACTACTAAGCAATGCTACAATTTGAGAAATGAAATAAAATAACTAATATAATGCAGCTACCTAAAGCAATATGTGATTCAAAGGTAAAATAATCCCAAGAAGTAGTTTATATTTGAAGAGGACAAAGTCCACTAATTCCTACCTAATGAAAAGCTTAAATCATAGGAAAAGTCAAGCATAGTGAAATTGCACTTAGAAATGCATTTAAGGAGAGATATGTCATTGTCAGTAACTCTGTACATGTAACAGAAGTGGAAAGTGCTACCAATCTTAATAAATGCGCCCCTCATGATGCTTTGCAATGTCTTTTTTATTTTCCCTTTTAAGTAATTTTGAGTAGGCTAGATTTCAATTCTATTGCTCTATCCTTACTTGTGGTGACTTAGGTGAAACTTTATTTTCATCATGAATAAAAGCTCATATAATTCAAAAGATGACAATTGATTATTGTTTATTTCTTCACTAAAGTATTATGAAGTTCTTCTATATGTTTACTTATTTTTGTCGTGCAATAATTGTATAGAGGATTAATCCATTAGCAGTAAGACCCAAAAGAGCACATATAACTACAAATAAAAAGAGAACATCTTTGTAGGAGTCCCAATCGATTACTTTCATGGAGCAATACCTCAACAAGAGATCCCAAGTGGTCTCTTTTTATGGAACAACATCTCTGTGGGAGTCTCCAAGTGACCCTCTATGCAAAGCGACACATTCATTAAAGATCCCAAGCGATCTCCCTCCATAGAGAAACATCTCTACTAGGGTTTTCATGAAACAGCACCTCCATAGGAGAACCAGATTAGAATTGCTCCATAAAGCATCATCTCTACTAGAGTCCCTAATTAAATCCCTCCATGGAGCAACATTTCTACTAGAGTCTCCAAATGACTCCATCCACAGAAAAATAAAAGTCAACAATAAAGCCCCTAGGGGGCACATAGCTAACTCATTAAAGACTAATATGAGACCCCCAAGCCAAGTACATGGCACGACAATGACTATGTTTTCACTCACAATGCACACATGACGACAACTTCAACTACTCCAGGGCACCGCCTAAAAGGGTTAACTACTAACAAAAATAATTGCAGCAAGACCTTCCAAGCAAAGCTTACATCTAATTCAAATATTAGTAAATTCAAAAATCACCAAATATCTTAAGTAAGACCTTCCAAGTAAAGCTCACAGTTGAATCCAATCTAAACAACAAACTAATGTGGTAAGACTGAAAATAGGAGATAGACAAGGATTCAGAAATAAAAACCAAAATAAGGTAAAATTTAACTTATTATCTCTAACCCAAGGATTAATCTACATGTCGTAAATTAAGATTTAAAGGCTGCAAAAATACTTTTGAAGAAAAATCTATGGAGTGAAGAAGATCTTCCAATGGACTCTTCTAAATCAAGATCCATTATCTTCTCTTCTTAGATCCAATTTCTCCATAACAAAATCTCCTTAAATCAACAAATTTTGCACAAAAAATGACCTCAAATATAGCCTCTCAATGGAAAAAAATAAGGAGGAAAACAACTCAAGCTCCCAAAATCGGCCAACAAGAAAGGTTCAGTCTCCAATTCTTAGCTTCCTAAGTGTGATGCCTCTAATATTGATCCACACACCATGGAAGTGAAAGTAGGAGTAAGATTGAGATCTTAAATATAAAACCATAAATAGGTAAAATATAATCAATCAACTACACTCCAAGGATCTTATTCATGCTCATAATAAGGATTTTGTTGCAAAATGTTTACCTCTAAAGATCAATACAAAGGCTAAAGGTGGATCACTCCAAAGAACTCTTCAATGGATGATCCGTACACAACAGAAGATTTCAAAAATTGAGCATGTTCCACTACTCCAAAAATCCTCAAAATTGGCAATTAACTCCACCACACATCTAAGTAGAAGCTGCTACACTTTTGTCCAAATTAGAACCACCTAGGTCCCCCAAATCTACCATAGAATCTTTCAAAGTACAATGGTTCACCTGGAACTCTTAGTCCCTTATTGATAACAATGACATTTGAAAGTTGTGGATAACATAGAGACAACTTGGAAGGTAATAAGCACCATTTTTCTTCTTCTTCACTACTCGAACTGTCTCGCTTAATTCACTAGTTAAAGTGATCAAACCTCTTTCTCCCATGAATTGGACTAAGGCAGACCACAAGGGATACATCAATTCAAGTTTTGATCTTTTTTTTCTTTTGTTAGTAGAACAAAACTCCTTGATATATGAAAAGGGTTCATGACACCTCCAACATTTTAATAAAAGGGCTTAGGTCCTAACACTAGACCCTAGTTTTGTTGGACCTCTAATGATCAAGTCCACATACCTAAGGTAAGCTCTAAATTAGCCTCAAATATGCTAGATTAGATGGTGATGAAGGTGAGGGAGTGGTGTTTTGGAGAAGAAAAAGAGAATGAGAGAATTTAGTGTGTCTGAATCTTCAACATATGAATATCACGCTTTTATATGGAAAATGTGGAAAGCGTTAGAATCGCCATCACATGGCCAGCCAAGGGTGTTTATGGAGATGTGAAAGGATGCAAGTTGGAATCACACCTCCCACACTTGTTGGCCAACTTGCCAACTTGCATGTGAATTTAAATTTCACATGCATTTACATTTAATTTACATCTACATTTTCTCTTATGAAATGAAATACAAACTAATTCTAATCAAGTTCAATTGGACTCTTTCAATTAATTTCTCTCCAAAATCTAAATTCTCATTTTAATTAAATTAACTCTTTAATTTAATTAATTAAATTGACTTAACTCCTTAAGTCAACTAACTTGACTTTTTAAGTTAATTGGTGTTAACGTAACTCCTTAACTTGACTAATTAATTGTCACACAGTAGCAATTAAATTAACTCTTTGGTTTAATTGGTCTAATTTAACTCCTTAAATTATTTGGATGAATTTATCAATTATATCAATCAAGCCAAGATGACCAATAAAATAGTCAACCATTTTCTCTCCAAAAGTGCCTAGGTTAAATTTTCTAGCACCTTAGAAAATTCCTCCCATCATGTAATAACTATCTATAAGCTTTTGTGTGTGACCCATTAGGTTCATTCATTCATTGGACATGGGCTCACAACTCATTGTGATATTTTGAATATTAAAATATAACATTAGTTTAAACATCTTTATACTAATAACCCTTTTCAATAAATCTCCAGTAATCGAAGAGTACCCAATCTCCATAGTTGATGTCAACAACAACAAGACCATCAAGCCCAATTAATTGGATGAATGAACTATGTTATGATCAAACATTCTAGCTCTATGCTTGCCACACAAATAATCTCATATCTCTTAGAAGACGCCAAGGGCAAAATACTTGTCAGCTCACTAATAGCCTCAATAACTATGTTTCTACATTCAAATGTTCAATTCCCCTTTATGACCTCAACTTTAGTAAACTCCTTTTCCAAATTGTCATACTACCTTGCCAAGTATTTCTTGAACTCAATCATTATAGAATACAAAGGAGATTCACTCATCCTTGACAACAACAATGAGATGGATCCCATCTTAGATCTCACAAACCTTTATACTTATTTAGGTCATGCCCAAAACTTGAATTCCCTATATAATTAAATTAAATCTTCAATTTAATTAATTTAACTTAACTCCTTAAGTTAATTAACTTAACTATTTAAGTTAATTGAGCAAACTTAACTATTTAAGTTGACTAATTAAAATGTTATATGGCATCAATTAAATTAACTCCTTAATTTAATTTAGCCTCATTTAACTCTTTAAATTATTTTGATTAATTTAACATTTAAATTAATCGAGCCAAAAGACCAATTGATAATTATTCAACTAGATTTCTCTCTCTTAGGCAAAATTCCTTAGAAAATTCCTCTTATGAAATACAAGTTTCCTTATGCTTTTGTGTGTGACCCATTAGGTTAATCCGTTCATTGGACATGGGTTTACAACTCTTTGTGATATTTTGAATATTAAAATATTTAGATTAGTTTAAACTTATTTAAACCATTCACTCTTTCAATTAATCTTTTTTAATCGAATAGTACCCAATCTCCATAGTCAATGCCTAGCAACAAGCCCATAGAGCCTAACTAATTGGATGAATGAATTATATCTAGATGAACCATTATAGCTTCACCTACCATGCAAATACGGTCCTTCTGTCTCCTATCTCCTGAAAATGGCTTAGAGCAAGATATTTGTCAACTTTCTGATAACCATAATAACTATGTCTCTACATCGAATGCTCAATTTCACTTTATGACCTCAACTTTGGAGAAAAAAAAATTTTCAAATTGTCATACTACCTTTCGCAAGGATTTCATAGAATTAATCATTATAGAAAACATAGGAAATGCACTTATTTTTCACAACAACAAGGAAATAGATCCTACCTTGAATCTCACAATGCTCCATGTTTAAGTAGCTCATGCTCAATCTAAACTCCGGATGAGCCGCTACGTGGTTAGGGTAAAGTCAAAATATAAGAACTTAAATACATTATTACTATAGATCCTCAAGTTAAAGGACTAATTATGTACACTATCATAAACTTTGAGAATTCTTCACTATCGACTTGCCACTACAGCTATCTAATGGATTCTTTATGCAGGCTTTCAATTAACTTGTTCTCTAACAAGCATATACTAGCATGTTTCCATGTCTAACATAGAATGCCTAAGAAATAGGGCAACATCCAACTCCTTGGAGTATGCATCATTAGTGTAAGTCTATTTGAATCTTAGATGATCCGTCTCATAAGATTCTACAAATTAGAACATTTAAAATTTAACCATAGAGACTTATTTCATGATCACCATCATAAACGTGACCAAGTCCTGTAGTCTTGTATGATTTAAAAGCTTCAACCAAATGCATATGAAGAAATCATAAACGCATGAGATAAAGATGAGATAAAGATGGCCATTTTAAGAAATATCATTCAATCAAGATTGTATCACAAGTGAAGTAGTCCTACATGCTAATCTAATTAGCTTGCAAGGCACTATTCCAACAAAGACCTCCTAAGTGAGACTCACAATTATGTTTATGTGGCATGTTGAAACTAAAAACCTGTGGTAAGACCCTTCAAGAGAGGTTCACAACTAAGTTTGACAAGAAAGCTTAAACACACACTTATGTACTAATGTTGCGCTACAGTCAACATCAATAATACAATAACATTTATGGGTCATTCATATGATTAAGTGTATATACAAGACCTAATGAAGAAAACTTCCTTAAATAACAAGGGGCGAACTTTGGTAACATAAAGCATAGATAATCTAGCCAATACTTAGCCTCCTAATATAAAAAGCTAAAAATGAGCCATCATACTACTTATGTAAGAGCAATAATGTAAAGTAGTTCTAACTAAAGAAATTCTCTAAGTTATTCATAGCAGCACGAACTTTCATTAAACGTTCTAAGTACTTTCTGAAGTATAAAATCTCATCTAATTTACTTTTTTTCAAGTTATCCAAAAGGACAAGTAGGGATGGCAATTTAACCAATTACCTATGGGTATCTACCGACTTTGTTTGACAATTTTAGTTGATGGTTAGGTATTGAGATTGACATGGGGAATACCTACTTTAACCATGAGAAGACAGATGCATGTATGATATGACTTTTTCTCCACTTCAGACCTATCCACCGAATGGATACCTAATTTGGGATTAGATATCATGTATAAGGAATCTCTACCTCCACCTCCATCTCTGCCATTATAATACATAAATATGTTTATATATATATATATATATATATATATTATAATATAAAATATAAAATAAATAATTATTTAATTCTTAAAGTTGTACTTTATTTATTTTATCAAAATAATAATGTGTAAATTATTTACTTCCAATCAAGATAATGAAATAAGCATAACTAAATTTAAATTTCAATTGTAATCAATAATGGACAAACAATATATATTTTTTTCGTAATAGAGTTTTTATTTGTAGCTTTTGTTAGAATTATGACTCACAACCAATTAGGATTGGCATGTAAACACTACTCCGGTTGTGAGATAATCTTGATTAAATGATATCAAATGAAATGGCCATCTTTATCTTATGCTTTTTATTCTTCACTTGCATTTGGTTGAATCCCTTAAATCATACAAAACTATGGGACTTAATCACACATATGATGGTAATCATGAAATAAGTCTCTAAAGTTATGGTTTTAAATATTTCAAGTCATAGAATCTTATGAGAAGTAGTATCTTAAATTCAAATAGACTTACAGTAATAATGCAAACACTAAGGGGTTGGATATTACCCTATTTCATGGGCAATCTATGTTAGACATAGATACATGTTAGTAGGTGCTTGTTAGAGAATACATTCACTGAAGGCATGCCCAGAGAATCCACTAGATAACCGTAGGGACAATTCAGTAATGAAGAATTCTCAAAGCTTACGATAGTGCATATGGTTAGTCCTTTATCTTGAGGATTCATAATATTTTTGTCTTTAGGTCCTTATGCTTTGACTTTTTCCTGACCACGTTGTGAGTCATCCAAGGTTTAGATTGGACATGAGCTACTTAAACATGGACATTTGTGAGATCCAAGATGGGATCTGTTTCTTTGTTGTTGTCAAGAACGAGTAAATCTCCTATGTATTCTATAATTATTAATTCCAAGAATTCTTGCGCAATGTGGTATGATAATTTAAAAAAGGTGCTTTCCAAAGTTGAGATCATGAAGTGGAATCAAACAATAAATATAGAGATAAAGTTATTGAGGCTTTTAAAGAGCCAACAAATATTTTGCCCTAGGCCTCTTTCGAGAGTAGGAGATAGAAGAAACATATTTGCATAGTAGGTGTAAGCTATAATAATTCATCAAGATAAAATTCATTCATCTGGTAAGTTGGGCTCTATGGGCTTGTTGCTAGACATCGACCATAGAGATTATGTGCTCTTCAATTAATATAAATTAATTGAAAGAATTATTAGATTAAATAAGTTTAAACTAATTCGAATATTTTAGTGTTCAAAATATCAAAAAAAGTTGTCAGCTCATGTCCAATGAATGGATAAACCTAATGGGACACACACAAAGCTTGAGGTTCTTATTTGATAGGAGGAATTTTCTAAGGAGTTAGAAAATTACCTAGTAGGCATTTTTGCCTAAAGAGAGAAACCAAGTTGACTAATTATCAATTGGTCATTTTGGCATGGTTAATTTGAGTGTTAAATTAACCAAAAATAATTTAAAGATTTAAATTAAGGTAATTAGATTATAGAGTTAATTTAATTGATAACATATGACACATTAATTAGTCAAGTAAACTTAAGGAATCAAGTTAGATCAAGTTAAATCAAAGAGTTAAGTTAAATTAATTAAATTAAAATTTTGATTTAATTAAATAGGAAATTCAAGTTTTGGAGGGAAAATTAAATGGAAAAGTCTATTTTAATTAAGTTAGTTGGCATTTTAAATCTATGAAATTAAAATGCAAATTCAGGTAAGACGGGAATTTAGCAAGTTGGCATATCTGTGGAGAGTGTGATGGAAGCCTCCAAAAGGTTTCATCATGTCCTATAGATAGGCCACATTGCCGAACATAGCTTGCATTGCTAGTTTTTATTTTTCTCTCCAAAAGGTAGCACAACTCATATGTCAAGCAACTACCTCTTTGATTCCCTCCTTTTTCTCTCAACCTCCTAAAAATTGCTACCTCCATCTTCTTCTTCCGCCTTTTTTCTCTAGCAAAGAGTGTGTGGATTTGAGAGACCTTCCTAGAAGTGTGTGAAAGCAAATAAGGCACTAGGATCCAATTATCAAAGCTTGAAAAGCATGAAATTAACTAGTGCTTACAAGCATAACAAGGATCTAATCATGCTAGAGATTCAGATTTGGTGAGAGCATTACCTTGAAAAGTAAAATCCAAGGGGAAGCTACTGAACTCTTCACTAATCTAGAAACTGTCTACCACTGGCGCAGCTGGAAGAATGAAAAAATCACCCAACCAAAAATCCTCAAAGTATTCCAAAAAAATTTCTCAAGTTTCTCAACACCTTGAATAACTCTCTGTAAATATTTTGGATTGAAAAGCTGTCTAGAACTCTCTAGAGAAAACCGCCAAATTGGACTCTATGCAGGTAGATCTAAAAATTCTAGCAACTCAAGTGCCTTGCCTCTATTGTTATGATCCACACACCAATTAGATCTTCCAAAATAACTAGTCTAAAATAGGATTAAAACCAAAGATACAATAATGGTGGAAGCTAATTTTAGGTTGGAAGGAAGAAGAAAGAGCAAAGCTTCCAACAGAAGAATCTAATGCTCGCAAGAAGGTTTTTGGAGGGAATTTTGCAAAGAATCTAATTCTTCACACCAATTGTGATAGTGGCCAGCCAACTCTCTCTATATCTATATATAGATGATAAAAATGTATGATGCTAAGTTGGCATCACACAATGCATGAGAGGGCAGCCAAATGGGGTTGTCAAGGTAGCAAATTAAATTCAAATCTCATTTAAATTTCATGAGCATTTTAATTACATTTGAAATCTAAATCCAAATTAATTAAAATGCTAATTCAAATGAATGCGTCATTTGTATTTTTTCTCCAAAATTCATTCTTCCCAATTAATGAAATTAAACTTTTTAATTTAATTAATTATCCTTTAACTTAACTCTTTAAGTCAAACTAGTTTAACTCCTTAAACTTAATTGTTAAGTTAACTCTTTAAGTTAACTTGACCAATTGATGGTTATGTTGGCACCAAATAATCAACTCCTTAATTATTGGTCTAATTTGACTCCTTAAATTAGTTGATTAATTTAACACTTAAATTAATCAAGCTAAAACTAACTTTCAAAGTTGGTACCTAAAAATCAGTCTCCTAGGAGAAATCATTTTTCTAACAATTGGCAAATTTTCTCTATCAATTAGGAAGTTATTAGCTTTTATGTATGACCCAATAAATTCTACTATTCATTGTACATAGGCTCACAACTCCTTGTGACTTCTATATATCTCATATTCAATTTAGTTTAAAACTCCTTTTAAACTAATTGACTTAATTTAATTAATCTCATTAGTTGAATAGTACACAATCTCTATGATCGATATTCAATCTCAAGCCCATGGAGCCCAACTAATTAGCTAAAATGAATATTCAAGAGAACCATCATCATTCTACGTGTGCCATGCAAATACAGTATTTCCGTCTCTTATCTCCTAAAAGAAGTCTAGAGCAAGATATTTGTTGGCACCCTAATAGCCTCGTACTATGTCTCTATTCTCAATATTTGATCTTGTCGTGTGACCTCACCTTTGAAAAACTCCTTTTCCAAATGGTCACACCACCTGACACAAATATTTCTAGGAATCAATCCACTACACCAAAATATTCATTTTGCGGTGGTTATAATGGATGTTTTGCGGCGATTCTAACCGCCATGGAATGAAATGAGCAGTAGTTTAAAAACTGGTGCTAGACCAAGTGTTGGGATGTTTCTTGCGGCAGTTAAAATAAACTGTTAGAGACCGTCGCATTAAATATTGCAATGATTTTTCTACATTTAGGGGCGATTTTGAGATGCTGCTATATTTTTATTTTTCTACTTCTTATTTGTTCACGGCAATTCAGAATGTGTATTTTGCAATGGTTATGTCAATCACCGCATAGTTTTTATTAACTTAGCGGTGGTTCTAAACCATTGCTAATATTTATTTTTTCTTCTATATTTTATGATAGTTTTGTAATCGCCATTATATATTATATTTCATTAAAATTCATTTAATTGTTACAGAAATACACTACCCACCACAATGATTTATTTTTTTAATAGATTATTTTTACGGCGGTTTTTAATCTCCGCAATATTTATTTTACATTTTTTTTTAACTTATGCATTTACAGTAGTTTTTAGTGCACCTGCCACATTTTTTTAATATACCTACTGCAATCATACAATTTCTTTCTATACCCTCTTTACCTAGAAATAACATATATATTAACAATTATAAGTACTAAAATTAAATAAAATAAATAACACCAATATAAACATCTAAATTAATTTAATAATCACAAAATATCAAAATAACATTTCTTGTAGTTCAACCCAAGAAATATCATCAAGTATTTATCAAGTTCAATCCATGTTATATGATTCAACTACTACAAAATAACTTCAATAATATCAAAATAACAAATCAGCTAAGCATGAGATGATGGATCCTGGCTTTGTGGGTCATGACTAGCTGAGAATAAGCGCATTACAGGTACTTGTAAGTCCAAATCTCTATCTTGCAATTAAAATTAATATAAAATATCAATATAAATAAGGGCTCAAATATGCATTACCAAGATCCTATAGACAAAATCCAACATTCATACAACACTCAAATTAATTCCATAACAAGCAAAGATAATATAAATACTTCTGATTGATTGATTTAACTAATTGATATTAGGAAAACTAGTTGGCAATTGACCTCCAAAGTGTTGAATTAGTAAGTTCAATGCATCTTTCAATGCTATAATCTGATTCTCCAGACATTCAACTTTACATTTAATAATGTTGAATAGCTATATAAACATCTTTGAGAACTACTAGTTGATTCAGAAATTTTAGATGTATAGACACCAAATCCCATACCTCGAAAATGTCCTAGATGCTCTTTCCCAAAGGCATTTATGAAAGTATCATTTTCAGAATTTTTCTGAGTTTGCACTTGTAATTCCTTCTACACATTACATTAAATATTAAGTAAACAGTTTAAAATTTATAGTATACACCATTTTAATAACAATATACACAACATATTGTGCTTACAGCTTTTTGGCTAGCCTCATCATTAACAAAGGAACCATATTTTTTCTCGTGGACAATAGCATACAACTCTTCTCTACTGCAAGGTCACCTAGTTTGAGTTTCCTAATATTTTATACATAATCATTAACATTTTAAATTAATCAATTTAGTATTTACAAGTAAAAAGAGTAAATAAGTTCATACTATTTCATCCCTCTTTCTAGCTAGTGTCTTCGACATAATTAGAAAAAATAACAATATCAACAAATAGTAAATATTATTTTAGAATTTATAATGAATGTTTATTACCTTTGTTGAGTTACTCAATCTATAGCTCAAAAAAGAGGCCCACTGATCTCTACAGATGTCTTCTAGATACCTCTCAATATTAGCTTCCCAACCAAGTGATGGATCATGATGTTCTTGAAACAACCTCACCTCGTTATCTCTCTATTTCTTTCCTAGACTTCCCATAATGTAATCTTTGTTCGACCTATCATTGACTACAAATTTTTCCTCAAATAAAATAAAAAATTTTAAAGTATTAATAGTAAACAATAAAAAACCAATGTCATTGAAAAAAAATATAATTCATACCTTTATTAAATTATTCCACACTTGTTCTTTGCAGCTTGAAGGAACCTTGGGCCACTTCTCATAACTAATGGGAAAGTTATTAAAATTAGTAGCTACATGTCCTAAAAATACTCTGAGCAGTACTCATGAGTTTTTAATAGGTTGGCCTAGTTCATTCCAGTATAAAACAATCTTCTTTTTAGAAGGAAGAACAAACAAGTCTTGAGCCTTAAGACGTATTTCTTTAACTTCACAATTTTCATCTAACAAGTTAAACAAAAAAAGTATTATTCAATGAAATATAATTTCCGTAAACTTATTCAATCAAAACTAGTAGTGGTAAGTTAGTAAATCACATACCTATCAAACCAACATAATAGTACATACGTGAATTTTTCTTTTAAGGAGGTTGATCTGGCTCATCACAAGAGTTGGGCTCAATGGATGGGTCAAGACGATCATGTGACCCTAGCTAAGTAGATAGACCTATCTTAGTAAATAGTTCTGGCTCAGCTACTAGCTCACTATGAGCACCAATATCACTTGGGCCCTTAGATTGAGAATAAACCTGTGTAGGTATAGACTAACACTTAGATGCAGTCTCTTTCGCCCAGGCATATCTACAAAATAATGGGGCTAATTAGCACAAATTATAACTTTAATTTGTATTGTTAATAAGAGCAACCAAAAATGAGTCTTTCTAAGCTCCTTGAGTGATGAGTTAATAAGATTGGCTAATGAATGCAAAAACCACAAGTAAACATATTAGAATTAGTTTAGTTATTCAAAAAGCTCTCTGTGAAATTATTTAAGGGAAAAAGAAAGCTAGGATTTAAACCAAATCATATACTCCATGTACCAAACATTAGAAAGGAAATAGTATTTCAAGGCTCACATCACTCAAGCATCAAACACATCATTTAATGGATGTTACTTTTAAACTAAAAGGTTCATCATTCATGACATTAAAAGATACAAACAATTATCAATAACTATAACACTCTCCGCACTGATTTCTACTTCAAGAATAAGGAAATAGTATTTCAAAGCTCACATCACTCACTCCATTGTCCTAAAGACTGGCTTATTAATAGTCCCCAACTATGAGCACAAATAGGCAGATTTTGCACAAGAAAAAACAACATGTTTCTTGAAGAACAACTAAAGAAAAAACATTACCTCTCCAAAGAGCAGACAATAATATACCCCGACAATAGCTTTTATATTTCCTCCCAAAAGACAAGACTTCTATAATTCCATTGCCACCACATGTTAGAAAACCACAAAAGAAACATATATAAACCAGAAAACAAACCAAATGCATCACAAGAACTAGCAAAAAATCAATTTGCAATTAGAAATGCAAAAAAAAATTCTTTCCATGTGTCTTCACAAGTGTTTACATAGACATGTCCAAATGATATTTAAATTAATGGTGAATTAAGAAATGAAACAAACATAAGCTGCATAATTTATTATAGAATGACTAAATTATTTTTTCTTAACTGACCAAAAAGCTAATATGAGCAAAAAGTGAATTTTTGCATGCACTTATTCAAAACTCTACTAGAAATTGGAAAGGAAAAAAAATGCCCCTCAAATGCCGAATGGCAAAAGAAAAGAATGATGACATGAAGATCACATACCCTTTGGCCTACTACTCTGCTAATGGCCTACTACTGATCTCAAGATCAAATTTTTTCACTAGAGATGTTTTTATAGTCCAAAGGGTATGTAAATGAATAGTATTTAATGGATGTTGCTTCTAAAACTAAAAGGTTCATCATTCAAGGCATTGAAAGATACAAACAATTATCAATAACTATAACACCCTCCACACTGATTTCTATTTGAAGAATGAGGAAATAGTGTTTCAAGGCTCACATCACTCACTCCATTCTCCTAAAGACTGGCTTATTAATAGTCCCCAACTATGAGCACAAATAGGCAAATTTTGGACAAAAATTGGGAAAGCACAAAAGAGTAAATTAAATTGCTTCCAATTGTTAACCATTATCACTCTCCCAACCAAACACACAAGGATGAGAACACATGAGTAATGTATATTCAAACTAATATCAAAATTCATTAGTTCAGAAAGGGCAGTGCTTGAGGAGAAAAGGAAAATATTTTTTTAAAAGAAAATCAAAACACAACAACAAAAGAACATACATCTAGAATATAGAGAAACCAACATTCACCAGTTTCTTATCGAACACACTCAAGATAAAATCCCTAGAGGGAAAAGAAACGATAAATAAATTAATTCAAGAAGATTTAAAAAATGATATATAGGAAAAACCTAATAAACTTCTTAAAATCAGATCTTTAGATGCCAAAGCAAAAAAAGGTAGAAAAAATAGTATCCAAAACTCCAAACTGATTTATCCCAACAGTAGTTACAGCCTTCAGAAATGAATATGTGTAATTCTGAAACTAGACTTTAATTTGATTAGTCTACATGCTAGAATGTTGATGTAGAAGTAAAGAGTAATTACAGGTGCATTCAATAGAGATAGACCAAAAGGATACTCCTATTTAACTCAATGTGAAAGCAAAATAGGTACTAGGATCTATAATCAAAACTTCAAAACATAAAATAACTAGTGCCTACAAGCATCCTAGGGATATAATCATGCCTTGGATTCATATTTAGATAGAGGATTACCTTGACAAGTAAATTCAAGAAAAAATAAGTGAACACTTCATCGGTTACAGAATCTACCTACTCGTGGCATAGTGAAAGGATTACAATGATCGCCCAACTAAATTACCTCCAAAACTTCTAAAAATATTACTGGAGATAGCCAATACCTTGGAGAATCTCCAGTCAAAAATTCAGATCAATTAGCTATCTGGATCATCCAGGAGAAAATAAAAAAGTTAGACCTTGCGCAGAGAACTCTCCAGAAACAGAGCAAGGCACACGTCTTACCTCTATTGAAATAGTCCACACACCAATGAGACATCCTAATTTTCTAGTTCATAAGCTAGAATAGAACCAGAGAATTGACAATGGAGGAGGCCAAAAATTGGTAGGAGGAAGAAATAAGCTAAGCCTTCAACTCATGAAATGCTAGCTTGCAAAAAGGATTATTTTGGAGAGAAATGAAGAATCTAATCCTTCACACCTTTTGACACATCTAATTCTCTATCTAGCCAAGTCCCTTACTATATCTATATATAGATATGGATTTGTGTGATGCTAAGGTGGCATCGCACATTCCATGAGGGGGGTGGCCAAGGGGGTGCTTAGATGGGAAAAGAAATTTAAATTTCATTTGAATTTCATTTGCATCTTAATTACATATGGAATCTCATTCCAAATAGGGCGGTAGTGCAAGCTAAAGAGCTAAGATCTCATAAGTGATCCAAGCAAATATTAGGGTGATATCACTTGATCTGAGAGATCATTAATAGAGGTAACATTTGAGTGAAAAGGGTTATTTCGGAAGACAGTATAGCAAATCCACTGACAAAACCCCTAACGCAAAAGGTCTTGAGAAGATGGATCTTAAGGTCATGGGGCATTGGTTTTATCGAAAGTGAGAGATTTTTGGAATAATGCCCTATAAGTCAATGAAATTGGCCTTGTAAAAACTATTTTCTTGTAATACAATCTTGATTGAATGATATTCTTTATGTGGCCATCTTCATCTTATGCTTTATTTTACTTCACTCGCATTTGGATGAAGCCCTTAGATTACCTTAGACTGTGGGACTTGGTTTGGTGACCATGGAATAAGTGTCAAATGATCATGATCTTAAATCTTCTAAGTCATGGGATCTCATGAGACGAGGCATCTAAGATCCAGATAGACTTGCACTACCGATGCATAAATTTAAGAGTTGGAGATTGCTCCATTCTATGACAACTGTATGAGATATGGGTGTATGTTAGTGGGTGCTTGTTAGAGAACAAGGTACTAACAACCTATTGGAGAATCCATTGGATAGCCGTAGTGGCAAGTCGATAGTGGCTAGTTCTCATGCTTAGGCTAGTGCATATTATTGGTCTTTTAACCTAAGGATCCATGGCAAACTTGTGTCTAGTCCTTATGCAAGATCATCTATTAACTCTAAAACATCATATGGATCATGTATATGGTGATTTTGATCAATTCTTCACAAAAACCAATCATCTAAGCCAAGCAAAATCCAAATCCATGCATGAATATGGCTCTGATACCACTTGAAGGTATGTGAGGCACTAAGGTTCCAAAAAGTAGGCATTTCTCAAGATAAACACCTTTTGTTCTAAGGGATCATAAAAATAATAGCTCATAAAATCTCTTGGGTATCCCACAAAGTTGCACAAAGTGGACTTAGTATCCAATTTATCCCCCATTGTACGTCCCATGCATGCAGGAGATCCCCAAACCTTTAGATAGTGGTAAAAGGGTGCTTTGCCAGGCCATATCTCATATGGTGTTTTTGGCACTTACTTTGAAAGGTAATACATTTAGCAACCTCACAGCCATTTCTAAGGAGTATCCCCAAAGGAATATAAATACGTTAGAAAAACTCATCATGGAACATACCATGTCTAACAAGGTACGATTTCTCCTCTCAGCTACTCCATTAAGTTGGAGTATGCCAGTGGAGTCCATTGAAAGAGAATCCCATTCTCTTTAAGATAATCCAAGAACTCAGCACTTAAATATTCTCCCTCTTGATCAGATCGAAGGGCTTCAATACTAAGTTTGTTCTACTTTTCTATTTCATTTTTCTACTCTTTGAACTTTTCAAAGGCCTCAGACTTATACTTCATAAAATACACATGTCCATACTGACTATGATCATCGATGAAAGAGATGAAGTAAGAATAGCCACATCTCTTACTAACCCTTAGTAGCCCACAGATGTCCATATAGATCAAATCCAAAAGACTTGTAGATCACTTCATTTTTCTTACAAATGGAGCCTTGGTTATTTTTCCCTTCAAACAAGATTCACAAGTGGAAAAGTCCTCAATGCCACTAACTTTTAGCACTTTAAGTGCTTTCAACTTCCTCATCCTATTCTTAGAGATATGGCTAAGTCTTTCGTGCCATAGAATGACATCTTCTTGGATATCTAGCTTCTTTTTATTTGTTTGACCATGCATTAGAGGAGTGAAAAAATCAAACATGTATAATCCATTAACTAATGTACCTTGTGCAATTAAGGAACCATTCCTTAATGCTTTCAACTTCCCATTTGATATTAAAAAATTAAAACCTTCATTATCTAAAATCAGAATTGAAATAATGTTCTTAACAAGATTAGGCACATAGAAAATTGGATCAAGAACAATACAATAATTTCCTAAATCTAATGTTATTAGACCTTGGACCCCGATTACAACTCTTGCTCCATTTCCACGGTGGCGGATCATATCCCATTGACATAGACTTCTTCTTCTTTCCATTTCCACGATGGAGGATCATAGCCCCTTCACATAGACTCCTTTTTCTTTTAAATATTTGAACCCTAGTGCCTCACATACCTTCAAGTGGTATCAGAGCCATATTCATGCATGGATTTGGATTTTGCTTGGCTTAGATGATTGGTTTTTGTGAAAAACTAATCAAAATCACCATATACATGATCCATATGATGTTTTAGAGTTAATGGATGATCTTGCATGAGGACTAGACACAAAGTTACCATGGATCCTTAGGTTAAAAGACCAATAATATGCACTAGCCTAAGCATGAGAACTAGCCACTATCGACTTGCCACTATGGCTATCCAATGGATTCTCAAATAGGTTGTTAGTGCCTTGTTCTCTAACAAACACCCACTAACATACACCCATATCTCATACAGTTGTCATAGAATGGAGCAATCT